>JARQOD010006490.1:0-42679 GCA_033576555.1 Oophaga sylvatica | reverse complement strand
GTCCATGGTTCTGTGAGGCGATAAAGTTGTTATATAAAAGCCTGGTGTCCAGGCTGGCCATAAATGGTATACTCTGTTCCACATTTGAAATCCAGAGAGGAACGCGTCAGGGCTGCCCCTTGTCGCTCTTACTTTTTAACCTTGCTTTAGATCCTTTACTTAGAACTCTCCAAAACTCTTCAACTTACAGGGGCATAGAGGTAGGCTCCACCTCACTTAAAATTGCGGCATTTGCCGACGATATACTCCTATTCATCTCCAATCCCAATGCGGCAATACCAGTTATCATGGAGGCCCTAAATCATTTTGGCAAATGTTCAGGCTTTAAAATAAATTATAATAAATCAGAGGCCCTAGCTCTGTTTGAGCAAGGGAAATTAAATAACTCGACACTTCCTTTCCAATGGAGCACATCATCTATCAAATATTTGGGTGTCCACCTCCTGGCAGATTTGGCGTCCTTATACCTCATTATTATTAGACCCCTAATTACGTCCATATTTAACCTTCTAAACTCCTGGAAACACTTTACTTTGTCTTTTTCCAGAAGATGTCATTTAATTAAGATGATAATATTTCCAAAACTATTATATATTTTCCACACACTACCTATTTTGTTGACACGAGCTGATGTTAAAACTCTAAACACTGCTTTTAGGAATTTTATTTGGGGAGACAAAAAGCGTACATGCATAGGTCAAATCAAACTGCAAGCCCCAAAGGAGGAGGGTGGCATCAATTTCCCAGACATTGCAAAGTACAATCTAGCAGCAAATCTCAGATACACCATTGATTGGTTAAGAGGTAGATCACATTTCGCAAATGTACTTTTAGACAAACAATTAAGTCCCTATGTCTCCTTACCAGCATTACTACATATGGCCAACGATGACCTTATTGCAGACTTAAGAAACCACCCTACCATATGGCAAACTATACAGACGTGGAGGAAATGCAGGAGACTATGTCATTTGAGAAGCGATGTCTCTCCGTTTGTGCACTTTCTGGGTAACCCGGGCTTTATGGGAGGTAAACTACCCTTATCTTACATTGAGCTAGCTGGGCAGGGTTGCATCTTGGCAGCTGACCTATTAGATGATAGATTCTCCATGCTTGCATTTGACATAGCAGCACAACGTTTCCCAACATTTGTAAATAAGCCCTTCCTTTTTCTTCAAGCAAGGAGCTTAACTTTGAAAAGTATAGCAACTAGGGGTGGAGATAGAGGGAGGAACGCTTTGGATGACTTCCTTAGGACCGCCAGGGTGCAGATAGCCTCCACAAGCAGTATTTACACATTGTTGCGTAAGCAATGGTCATGGGAGGGCAAAAAGACAGGTCCAGCACAATGGGTTAATGATATACAGAACATCACAGTCGGGGAAATCTTAGATGCCACTTTGATGCAATGGAAGGTGATCCCCTCCAGCAGTTATGCAGACATGTCTTTATTACTCCTTCATAGAGCTTATATTATCCCACACATTAAGTCTAGGATGTCTCCAGGGGGCACATTCACATGTTCCAAATGCGGGACTGGAAACACAGACATATTTCATCACATGTGGGGATGCCCCAAAGTGCAAAAATTATGGCAGTCTATCCATGCCGAATTGCAGAATCTTGGTGGGATATTGTTTCCTTTGACACCGCAATGGGCAATATTTAATATTCTAGACAGCTCTCAACACAAATTCCCCAAACATGTTAAGGCCATGTTGATAATATGGGCCTCAGCTACCAGGAAAAGTATCTTGCAGCACTGGCTAAATCCATTGCCACCACCCAAATGTCTCATATACTCCAAAATAACGTATATTTTTCGAATGGACTGGCTAGATACCCTGACAAATAAAGAGAAATTGACTGGGAAATTTTTAAGCACATGGTCATTGTTCATCCCATCACTGACTCAAGACACCAGGGACAAACTAAGGACACATTTTGAAAACACCCAGTGGTATCTTCTTCAGAAAATTAGCGGACATAATCCTATTCCTTGAGCTTGTTGATTGTTAATCAAATGCAGAGTCGTTTAAGGGGTTTATATGTTGGGGGGGATGGGAGGGTTAAGGGTGGTGGGGGGACATTTATGAGTATTATGCCTGTCAAATAAGCGTCGAATAAGCTTGATACCTTCAAACCTGTATGACTTACTTTTTGGTAATGCTCTTTAAATCAATATTGTGAGCTTTACGCCTGTCAAATAAGCTTGTTACTTCAAGACTTGTATGATTTTCTTTTATTGTAATACTCTTTATATCAATAAAACATGTTGGAAAAAAAATCACATCACCAACCGTTTTAAGCTTTCAAATTACTAATATTTTTAGCTGCATCTAGGCCGGAAAATAACTTTGGGCCTGTAGCAGTGTGTGGTACTCATTGTATTAGGCCATCTATACTAAGCTCCACCAGCTTTCAAATTAATAATAATTTTTGTCTCTCTGAACGTGTGTTCAGCGCTGCTGGTAGTGTGCTGACAGATAAGTGCACGCGGCTGTCCACTGAGAATGTAGACAGACTCACGTTCATAAAGATGAACAAATCATGGATCCGCAAGGACTTTTCTACCCCTGTGTCATCCTGGGGAGAGTAAAAGCTTGAGGATTTGGTAAAATCACCTCACCAACCGTTTTAAGCAACTCTGGGGCAATTGATGCTACTTAAGTGGTGTCTGTGCCCCAAAATTTTTGGAAAAAATGAAGACTCTTTTTGGAGTCCCCTTGCCGTGTTTTACGTGACGTTGGCATCATCAGTTACAGGTGGGTTGGGTCTTTCCCCACCCCCCTTTTAACCGTAAGAAACTACATACACTATGGCTTGGGGTAACACACATGGTTGAGTGTGAAGAGCTGTTTACTCATACAATAGCCTGGGAATCAGAGGTCTGCTCCAAAGCTTGAGTGTCTGCTAGTCAGCGGAGTAGCCACCGGCTGTAGATCTAATTACAAATTTTTAACTGCATCTAGCCCAGACAATAATTTTGGGCCTAGTAGCAGTGTCTGCTAGTCATCGGAGTAGCCACCGGCTGTAGATCTAATTGCAAATTTTTAACTGCATCTAGCCCAGACAATAATTTTGGGCCTAGTAGCAGTGTCTGCTAGTCAGCAGATTAACCCAGCTGTTAAGCAAGCTACACCACCTGTCGTTTGGACACTTAATTTTTTCAAAGGAAATGCTTCGGGCCCCCGGGACACTCAGTGAAGAGCATCGGGGAGGTACCCCAAGGAACAGGGGCAGTGACTGGCGGTAGGACGCCTTGCGGTGGACCGCCAAGCTCGATCCTTATAAAAGCTTTTTAACTGCAGCAGCTTTACTGGACGCTACTGGAGCTGGAACTCTTTTTTATTTATAAAAATATAAAACATTACATACAAAATAAGCAAAATACAAAACCCCTTAACCTAAAACACAAAGAAACATACCATACAGCTTTACCACATACCAAAATAGCTTTAGGATGTCTCCTATTGTCCAATATCTATTGTCCAGTCCACATCCGGAGCTTCTTCCGAGCTTTCCAGCTCCCCAGAGGCCCCCAGCGGAACTACCCTTCAAAAACAAAAAGAAAACAAGAAAACCCATATTCATTCATACCACATTCACACTTGCTCACACTTTACTCATATTCCCATTCATACTTATTTACATATTTACATAAAATATAACAATATAATAATATAACAATTATTTCATATAAATATAACAATATAACATAAACCTTGGCCCATTCTGCCTTAAACAAATGACAATTGGCCTCCCCGGCCATACAAACTTAACCTTACTCTATTACACTGCAAACACCTATATATATATATGTATATATATACATATATACATATGTTTTTTTTTGTTTGTGTTTTTTCCTTGTTTCCCACCCCACACCACAGGTCCATAAGTTCATGGCCTTATCACTACAAGCCCGGGTCCATAAAAGTTTATGCCCATACACAGCACTCCTTATCATTCTTCATGGGTCCATGGCAAGTTCTGCCCATATGCCCTCAAAACCCCCACCCAACCTAACTGTACCCACCCATCCCCCACTTAACTATACACACTATATACAATATACAATATAAACACCAACGCCACACACAATGACACAAAAACACATAGCACATAGACAATATATATCATATTTATGTATAACATATATTCTTAACCACAACTTTATCATACTTTATCGTAACCTAACTTTCTAAACTTGCAAGGCCCAAGTTCAGTGTCTGCAAGCCTCAATATCCATTATCTTTTATTTTATTTACAAAACAAAAAGCTATACTATGACATGCAGTAGCCCACCACCAACAACACATTCACTCTGTCCCTTATCAACTAAAACTGTCCCTACTTCTGTCCCTAACAAACTGTCCCTATCTATCCCTATCTATCCCTGCTCTACCTAACTTAACTTAACTAACTCTCTATCTATCTATCCCTACAACTGTCCCTCCCAGTCCCTATCTGCCCCTACTTCTCTCCCTCAACACCCACACCACCTTATGCTATCCCTACCACCATCCACACGCAGACCAACTTTCCCTTGAGTGTGTTTTCAAAAGGAGAGGCCCCTCCAAAGCCGAGAGGCTCTCCTCACACCCAGCCTCTCGAACTACAAAGAACGCACCTTCCCCAGGTCACCCAAGATATTACTAACCACCTCATCCCAGGGGAGGGCTTTCTGTTGCGTCGACACTAAACACCGTGCATTCCACGTGTAAAACCTGACCACTACGCTAACTAGGAATAAAGTGCTCTGCTCTCGGCCACCCAGGGATCTGAACGCCCCATAGACCCACTTGGCGTAGGAAAGGGACGCCAGCCGCGGCCAACGTATGGAAGCACCCACCCTGTTGTAAACCTCTGCATTAAAGGGACACCGAAGGAGGAAGTGCTCCATGCTTTCCAGTTTGTCGCCACACTCCTCATGGGGACAACCCCGATCATCGGAGTTGATGTACTTCAGGTTGTCCCTTACACACAGTCTCCCGTGAAAGCAGCGCCAGGCCAAGTCCCAAAACTTTGTGGGGATCCGCTTTGAATTTAAAAGCCCGAGCCCCACCTCTATATTCTGACAAAGGTATTATCCTTTGTTTAGGTGTTTTTCTATTTTAATATCATATATGTATATGTGCGGTGCCTTGCTGTCTTGATAGCCCATTCATCATGCGCACATTGTGATGCCATTTGTCCCATATGGTTCCATTTCATCTTGTCTATTTTAATAATTTGTATAATAAATTTGTAATTTTTCATTGACTTATTGACTGCAGTGCGTTTCCTTTGTTTGTTTTGTACACTCTATATTCTGGCCTGGGCAATCCCTGAGGACCAGGGGCTTCTGGAAATGGGTCAACAGAACCCTTCTCTCCTGATTTCCCTCATTTCCAGACCCCACCGGCGGATTACCTTCAGAACCGGGGTAGGGTAAGCCGGGAGATATCAGTGAGGTGTACGGAGGTCCTTCACTCGCCCTCCTGTCTCCCATTCCTGGAAGAAGGGCTGAAACCAACCCCTGCAGGAGAATACCCATGGAGGAGCCCTCTCTAGCCAGAGGTTGAAAATATTGGCTTTAAAAAAGGTGTTCACTAAGAACACTACTGGGTTGACCATACCCAACCCACCTAGTCTCCTCATACGGTATGTGACCTCCCTCTTGATTAGGTTGAGCCTATTCCCCCATAACAGCTGGAAGAACAGGCTGTAAATCCATGTCCAGAGAGGTTCTGGCAAGATGCACACACTGCCCAGGTAAATTAACAAGGGAAGCAGAAAGCCTTTAGCCAAGCCAACCCTTTCCCTCAGGGTTAAAGACCAACCCTTCCACTGGTCCACCTTTTGCCTGGGGCTCTGGAAGGGTGCCCGGGAGATCAAAACTAGGATCTCCCCCTCCCAGTCAGAGACTCTCACACTTTTCCCGGTTGATCATGGACCCGGATGCCTCCGAGTAACGCACGACCTCGGTCATGACCCAATCCGCCTCCCCTCTCGAGGATACGAAAAGGGAAACATCGTCTGCATACGCCACCACCTTCAGAGGGGCCCAGAGCCCGCCTGGTCCATCCCGACTCCCACCAACGGTCCACGATCTACCCTCCTCCTGAAGGGATCAATCGCGAATGCATATAAAAGTGGGCTCAGAGGACAGCCCTGACAGACCCCAGAACCCACCTCAAAGGGGCGACCCGACCAATCGTTCACAAGCGGGAAAGTCTCAGCCCCTTGGTATAAGATCTCTAGCCAATTTACAAACCTCCCAGGCAGACCGTACCTCAAAAGGACAGACCAGAGGTACTCATGGTTAACCCGGTCAAAGGCTTTTGCTTGATCTAGTGACAGTGGGTACCCCTTCCAGCGACCTGCCCTACCCTGTTCCACTGCCTCTCGGACACCGAGCACAGCACTAAAAGTGCTGCGGCCTGGAACAGTGCAGTGCTGGGCCTCCGAATGGAGCCGGGGTGCAAACTTGACCAGCCGATTAAACAACACCTTCGCCAGAACCTTACAGTCCGTATTGAGAAGCGCTATGGGACGCCCATTCTCAATACGGGACGAGTCTTTACCCTTTGACAGAATAATCAGGGCTGACCTCCTCATTGAACCGGGAAGAGTGCCCGAGGAAAGACACTCATTAAACACCCCAGTCAAGAGGGGACCACGGAGTCCCTAAAGGTCTTATAGAACTCGGATGTTAAGCCATCCGGACCTGGCGATTTTTTGGGCCGAAGCCCATCAATGGCCAGTCTCACTTCCTCTTCCCTGATTGCTTCTGCCAAAACACCAAGAGAGGGATCATCCCCTGGCTCAGGGATGGTTTCAGCCAGGAAAGCCGACATCTCATCCCGATCCAGATCCCTCTTTCCCAAGAGGCGTGAGTAAAAGGACCTGACCACCTCCAGGATCCCTGATTTGGATCTGTTCAGGGACCCCGTACTGTCGATCTGTCCTGTCACCATCTTGCAATTCCCTGACATCTTACAGTTCCTGTAGGGGTCGGGTGAGCGGTACTTCTCGAAATCCCTCTCAAAAACCAAAGATGTGTGCCTATCATACTGACACCTCTTAAGCGAAGACTTCACTCTGGAGATTTCCTCACAGTCACCTCCAGTCGAGACGAGCTGCTCGAGTTTCCTCCTCAGAGCCTGATACAAGCGATGTCAGCTCAGACTTCTGAGACCTGAGAGCAGGCGGAAGAACCCCACCACCTGCTTCCTGAAGATCTCCCACCACTCTGACTTACTGTTACAGAGATCCAAAAGCGGTACCTGGCTCTGAAGAAAATCCTCGAAGGATTGTCTCACCTCCGCTTCTTCCAGTAGGGACGAATTCAGCTTCCACAGCCCTCTTCCCATCTGGTGAGTCTCTGCAACATTCAGAGAAAAGAAAATTAGACAGTGATCGGAGAACTCCACCTCAACGGCGGACACAGCAGAAAAGATGGCGTCCTCCTTTAAAAAAAACCTGTCTATTCTAGATCTACAGCTACCCCTATGATAGGTAAAACCCCCGTGGCCTGGGGTGTGCCGGATGTGGACATCCACCAGGCGAGCTTCACTACCTATATTATTAAGCGCGACGCTGTCATAAGCCAGACGATCTCCAGGACCCCCCCGATCACGGGACATCGTGATGGTGTTAAAGTCCCCACCGAAGACCACCTGTCGGCTCGTAAAAAGAAAGGGCTTAATCTTCAGGAAGAGACATTTTCGGTCCCACTTAGATTGGGGACCATAGATGTTTATGAGCCGAAGCTCTTGTCCCCTCATGACGTCAAGGACCAGGCACCTCCCCATTTCTAACTCGATCACTCGTCTGCATTCCACATCTGCAGTCTTAAAAAGGACCGCCACCCCGCTATACGGCTCGGCCGCAAGAGACCAGTATGAGGGCCCGCACCTCCACTCCCTCCGTGCCTTATATATGGCCCCCATGTCAGTTAGTCTGGTCTCCTGCAAAAATAAAATTTCAGCCTCAATTTGGGTGAAAAAATCAAAGGCCGCAAATCTAGCCGCATCTGACTTAATGCTGGCGACATTAATGGATGCCAGCGTCAACGGGGCGAGTTCAGCCATCATGAGTGATCAAGTTCGACGGCCTTCTTCTTACCCGCTCCACTCCCACCACCCTCTGGGGAGGAGTCAGAACCCTTCCTCTTTAAGGTTGTTGAGGTGTCCATTCCTCCTCCCCTGGTGTCCTCACCTCTGGAATCCGGGTCTGTCCCCTCCCAGGAGAAACAACGTCCCCTGAGGGTTGGACTCCGCCGTCCCCTGAAGAACCCCCGATGCCGCCCCCGGCCCCTCACCCTCATCCTGCAACTCTTTAGTAGAGTCTCCAAGGGCTTGGAACCGGTTGTAGAGTGTGATCAGAGGGGGACGGTGGGCCCTTCCGTTGGTACATTCACGGTCGGGGTGGGGGGGATTTGGAAGACTTGTTCAGCCTCCTCCTCCCCTCCCTCCTGTTGGTACGTTATTTCCCACCCATTGGTGTTGTAGGCTGCTCTACGACTTCCTCATCAACACTTTCATATTGAGAGGAGCTGTCTGAGTCAGCCGCTTTATCCTCCCTTTCCATCCTCCTGATCTCCTCGTTCACAGCTTCCTCCCCCAGGGCCTCAGAGGCTTTAGCCACCGACCTAAAGGGAGGAGCAGGTATCACCCCGGTTACCCGAGGCTCCACCTGCTCCTTACCCCCATGGCGAGCCGCCTGCCTCCGTTGATATGAGGGGCCTCTAGTGACCTTGCCTTTCCTCACCGGCCCCCTAGCCCCCTCCCCGCCACCACCGCCTGCCACGATGGAGGAAGTCCCGCCGGAGGTTTTGTTCAGTTTACCTATAATAACAACCATATAGGTAACTATATAATCATATGGGGCTACTACATTTTATGCCATTGTACAAAGTAAGAATTCTGGGGACTAACTTTTTCTGTTTGTACATTCCTATTTCCATAGGTTCAATACCTATACATGCACTAAGTATATGGCGGCTCATTATTCCTCATAAACCTACAGGTATTATTCTCATGTTTGCAAGTATACCTTGTTTTCAGCTCAGAGTCTACTAAAAGTATTGCTAATTTATTCCCTTTCATTCCACATTACTAGCTTTATCAGAAATTCATTATTCCTATACCTCTTCTGATACATTACATTGCAGGTAATCCAGCTCTTTTCCTCCTGGTGTGCATTTTATTTATACTATTTCTATCTTTATCTCACTATACCTATCTGGTAGTTGGTTTCAATCACCATCTTTCCCGCTAAAGACTTCACTTTTTGATATCAATGCAATCAGTTGGTGCCTATTAGTCTTTATGGTGCTTTGCATTATTTCTGTTTTTTAAGTTTTTTAATGTCTATTTTTGTACATGTCCAGTGTTTACACCATTTTGATGTATAATGTGTTATTCATTTTGTTACCTTTTTTATTTTATAGCGACTTATGATTAAGACTCGGGAGAGTCGAAACGTCAAATGCTTTGTGTGTCGCTTATACTTATTATGTGCCTTTTGCCGTATTGGTTGTATAAATAAATT
The DNA here is from genome assembly GCA_033576555.1 of Oophaga sylvatica. NCBI lineage: Eukaryota > Metazoa > Chordata > Amphibia > Anura > Dendrobatidae > Oophaga > Oophaga sylvatica. The sequence goes on along the minus strand of JARQOD010006490.1, from coordinate 33,139 downwards.
TTCCAAGATTTTGCATAGAATTCCTATAGAGTGTGCAGTATATTATATTGCTCTATAGTCGGATTTATTCCGTTACACTTGCACCTCGTCTTTTGCCGGCCAAGTGCACACCTTCTTCTTTCCAATGTGTTCTTAGTGACATTCCTGTCTTCTCTACCTCTCCCAAGTCTCAGGATGTCCCTGACTATTTGGCTGATTTCTCAGATGTATTTAGTGCCTCCTCACAGGAGTTATGATTGCGCGATCGAGTAATTGTAAATTTCCCAAGGGTCGTCTCTTTAATTTATCTGTACCTGAACATGATGCTATGCAATCTTATATCAAAGAGTCATTGGAGAAGGGGTATATAAGACCATCCTCTTCACCTTTAGGTGCCGGCTTTTTCTTTGTGGCCAAGTAGGATGGTTCATTGAGGCCGTGTATTGACTATCGTCCCCTTAATAAAATCACTGCTAAATATCAGTATCCGTTACCCCTGATTTCCTATTTGTTCTCCAGAGTGAAAGGTGCTAGTTGGTTTACCAAGCTTGACCACCTTAGGGGGGCGTATAATCTTATTCGCATTAAGCACGGTGATGAATGGAAGACGGCGGTCAATACTCCTGAGGGTCATTTTGAGTACCTAGTGATACCTTTTGGGCTCACTAATGCCCCTTCCGTCTTCCAATCCTTCATGAACAATACTTTCTGGGATTTTGTGGACAAGTTTTTGATCGTTTATTTGGACGATATTTTGATTTTTTCCAATTACTGGGATTCTCATGTGGAACATGTTCGGATTGTATTCCGGATTTTGAAAGAAAATGCCTTGTATGTTAAGGGTAACGAAATGTCTCTTCGGCGTACAAAAAAATTTGTTTTTGGGATTCATTTTGTCTCTGTCCACTATTGAAATGGATCGGGTCAAGGTTCAGGCCATTTATGATTGGGTTCAGCCCACTTCCTTGAAGGTTTTGCTAATTTTTACCGTAAATTCATAAGTAATTTTTCTGGTATTGTGAAACCACTGACGGATGTGACCAAAAAGGGCGCTGATGTGGTGAATTGGTCTCCAGAGGCAGTTTCGGCGTTTCAGGAGCTTAAGCGGAGATTCACTTCTGTTCCTGTTCTACGGCAACCTGGTGTTTCTCTCCTATTTCAGGTGGAGATAGATGATTCTGAGATTGGTGCAGGAGCCGTTTTGCCTCAAAGAGACCTGGTAACCTCTAAGATTAACCCTTGTGCCTTTTTTTCTCAAAAATGTTCCCCATCTGAACGTAATTATGATGTGGGGAATCGGGAATAATTGGCTATGAAGTGGGCGTTTGAAGATTGGAGATATTTTCTGGAGGGAGCCAAACATCAAGTTGTGGTCCTCACCGACCACAAGAACTTGATCTATCTTGAATCAGCCAAGCGATTGAATCCTAGACAGGCTAGGTGCGCCTTGTTTTTCACGCGTTTTAATTTTGTGGTCTCCTTTCTTCCGGGCACGAATATTAAGGCGGATGCCCTCTCTAGGAGTTTCTTGGCTGGTTCTCTTGATGTGACTGAGCCTACTACCATTCTAAATGAGGGTGTGGTTCTTTCCACTATCTCACCCGATTTGAGACTTGCCCTGGAGGAATTTCAGGAGGATAAACCTGAACGATGCCCCATGGGGAAATTGTATGTCCGCGACCAATGGAGGAGAAGAGTAATGTCTGAAATTCATTGCTCCAGGTTGGCTGGTCATCCTGGTATTTTTGGTTCCAGAGATTTGCTGAGTCGGTCTTTTTGGTGGCCTGCTTTGTCTCGGGATGTCAGGAATTTTGTGCAGTCCTGTGGGACTTTTCTCGGTCCAAACCCTGTTCTCGCTCTAGTGGTTTGTTAGTGCCACTGCCGGTGCCTAGGAGGCCATGGACCCATATCTCAATGGATTTTATTTCCAACCTCCCTGTCTCTCAGAGAATGTCTGTTATCTGGGTGATCTGTGATAGATTTTCCAAGATGGTCCATCTTGTACCACTGCCAAAGTTGCCATCCTCTTCCGAGTTGGTGCCCTTGTTTTTTCAGCAGGTGGTTCGTTTACACGGCATTCCGGAGAACATTGTGTCTGACAGAGGAGTTCAGTTTGTTTCCAGATTTTGGAGAGCCTTTTGTTCTAAACTGGGAATTCAGTTGTCCTTCTCCTCTGCGTTTCACCCTCAGACCAATGGGAAGACTGATAGAACAAACCAGACTTTGGAAACTTATTTGAGATGTTTTGTGTCTGCTGATCAAGATGTCTGGGCCTCTTTTTTGCCCTTGGCTGAATTTGCTCTAAATAATAGGGCTAGTTCTATCACTTTGATGTCCCCTTTTTTCTGCAACTTCGGGTTTCATCCTCGGGTGGAGGCTTCTGCCTGTCCAGGTGTTGATTCTATGGTAGAGAGAATGCAGCAGATTTGGAATCAAGTAGTGGATAAGTTGTCCCACTCTCAGGAGAAGGCCCAACAGTTTGCCAACCGGCATAGGAGTGATGGTCCCCGGTTTAAAGTAGGTGACATGGTTTGGTTGTCCTCAAAAAATATTCCTATGAAAGTTGCGTCTCCAAAATTTAAGCCAAGGTTTATTGGACCTTATAAGATTTTGGAAATCCTTAATCCCGTTTCTTTCCGTTTGGCTCTTCCAGGAACGTTTAAGATTCACAACATCTTTCATAAATCTTTGTTGAAAAGGTTTGCTGACCCAGTAGTTCCTATGGCTGCACCCCTGATCCTGTGTTGGTTAAGGGCAATCTGGAGTATGAAGTAGAGAAGGTATTGGATTCTCTTCTGGCTAGACAGAGACTCCAGTACTTGGTAAAGTGGAAAGGTTATGTTCAGGAGGATAATTCTTGGGTGTTTGCTTCTGACATTCATTCCGAGAGATTGGTTTTCGCCTTTCACCGGGCCCATCCTTCTCGGCCTGGAAGTTTGGGTGAGGGTTCAGTGACCCCTCCTCAAGGGGGATACTGTTGTGAACACTTTTTGTCTGGCTTCTGAATTTGGGCTCCCTCTGGTGGCTGCTGCTGGTAATGGAGCTGGTCTGGCTGACAGAAGTCAATTACCTGAAGAGGATGATTGGAGATCAGGTGTTACTGACTGGGGAGATTTAAGCGAGCAGCCTTCCCTTGGTGTTAGAACCCTCTTGTTAGATTTTGTTTCAGTTTGCTGGTCACATGACCTTTTTACTCTATTTAGTCTGGCTCCGCCCTTCTGGCTTTGCTGGACTTCATTGTATTATCTACTCTTAAGCTAGCCGGATGCTTAGGTGCCTTACTCTGTCAGTTTTGCTTGATCTTAGGATCTCTTAGTATTTGTTTTCTGTTTTATATTCCCTGCTACACTTTCTGTTAGGAGGTGTCCACCTTTTCACCCAGTCCCTAGATCTTGTAGGGATTCCTCCCTCGCAACTATAGGTCTTCGTTCAGACTAGCTGAGGACTTTAGCGGGTCTGGTCGCAGGATCCAGCTCAGTCCTATTGTAGGGACAGAATTCCCACCTTTCCTTAGTGCTTGTAGCAGATCATAACAGTAAGTCCAGCCCAAAGAAGAAAAAAAAAAAAAACTCTAAGGAAAGATTTTCTGTTTTATCATGGTTTCGGTTCAGGATTTGGTTCAACGCCTGCAGGGACTTTCTCTGGAGGTGGCTGAGATAAAGCAACACGTGAGTAGTTGTTCTGGAGCACATTTCGTGGAGCCAAAGGTACGTTTGCCTGATTTATTTTTTGGTGAACAACAAGATTTTTTTTCTTTTAAAAATGCTTGCTTGTTGTATTTCCGTTTGAGACCCAGATCCTCTGGTGATGAATCACAGCGCATAGGGTTCATAATGTCACTTTTGCGCAAAGAACCTCAGGACTGGGCCTTTTCTCTGCAGTCTAGTGATCCATGCTTTAGATCAGTGGATAGTTTTTTTTCTGCTTTGGGGTTATTGTATGACGATCCGGATCGTGTTTCATCAGCTGAGACAGAATTGAGACGTTTGAGACAGGGATCAGGTAATGTGGAAAAATATTGTACTCACTTCCGAAGGTGGTCAACTCAGGTGGGCTGGAACGATTCAGCTTTGAAAAGTTTATTTCTTGCAGGGTTAAGTGAGAGGGTTAAAGATTTGCTGATTGCTTATCCCATACCTGGTAACTTGCAAGAGGCTATGCAATTAGCTATACGGGTGGATAGGAGACTGCGTGCAAGGGTTAATGAGAGTAAATCTGCCTTGTCAGCTCCAAGTTTGGAGAAGGAATGTACTGACATTGCAGAGCCGATGGAAATTGGAGCAATGGCACCTCACTCTCGAGAAAAAGAACGCAGATTTGCTCAAGGGTTGTGTTTCTATTGTGGTAAATCTGAGCATTTCATTAAGAACTGTGCGCTTCGAATGAATAAAGAGAGAAAAAAAAATGAGGTCAGTTTTGCCCGCATAGCTTGTTTAAACAATAAAGGTGTCTTTCTTTCTGCTACCACTGCTGTTGAGGAGGAATTAATGGAGTTTCGGGTATTTGTGGATTGTGGTTCAACTCTCAATGTGATTGATGGGAAATTTTTGGAAAAACTAAAATTAAAACCCAAACTTCTGTCTTCCCCTATTAATGTGGTGTCTGTGGATGGTTCTCCCTTGAAAAATGTTACTCACCATATCTGTGAATTTCCTCTTACTATTAATGGTGTTCATCAAGAGAATTTGGATTTGGTAGTTTTGAATAATTTGCCCTCACCGGTGATTTTGGGGTTACCCTGGTTAAAATTGCACAATCCGGTGCTGGATTGGTCTACCAATGAAATTAAGTCCTGGAGTCCCAATTGTTATGACAAGTGTTGTAACGGGCGTATTGCTGCTGTAGTTAAGGGGGAGTTACCTGTACCTATTCAGGATTTTTGGAAAGTTTTTTCTGATAAGGAATCGCAGGTATTGCCTCCTCATAGAGATTATGATTGTGCAATTGAATTTGTCCCTGGAGCGACTCTTCCTAAAAGTCGTTTATTTAATTTGACTATTCCTGAGAGAAAGGCTTTGGAGGAATACATACAGACAAGCTTGGCCGCCGGTCACATTAGGCCTTCCAAATCTCCTGTGGCGGTTGGATTTTTTTTTGTTAAAAAAAAGGACGGCGGTTTACGGCCTTGTCTAGACTTTCGTGAGATTAATAAGATTACTGTACGCAATCCTTACCCACTGCCATTGATTCCTGATTTGTTTAATCAGTTAGTGGGGGCCAAGTGGTTCTCGAAAATTGATCTTCGAGGGGCATACAATTTGTTGCGCATGAAGGAAGGGGATGAATGGAAGACTGCGTTTAACACTCCACTGGGTCATTTTGAGAATCTGGTCATGCCCTTTGGACTTTCCAGTGCTCCAGCATTTTTTCAGAATCTTATTAATGACATCCTTAGACCTTTGATCGGCAGAAATGTGGTTGTGTATTTGGATGACATTTTGATTTATTCATCAGATTTGGAGTCTCATTGGAGGAGTGTGCGTGAAGTATTACAGTTACTGAGTGAAAAATATTTAGACTTGAGAGTCCTCAGTGGTTGATACCTTTTAATGGCTAACTGAAAAGATGGTAACAAATTGCAAGCTTTCGAGACTACTCAGGTCTCTTCATCAGGCATAGACTAATACAACATCTGAAGAATCACATATTTATACACAAAATAGCACAGAAAAAATGCAATAGGTAGGACAAGTGACATGAAGCAGAACTGTCATTATGGCAGAGGGATTAACATAAATATGACTAGTTCATAGATAAGGAGTGAAGGTTTTATTACCCTCTGATTGGGGTCTGGTATTGTGTTGTGATGACCCTAAAAGGTCAGGGAGGCAGATTCCTTAATTGTTGTAGAACGACATAAAACTCTGGGATATATTCATCCCAGAACTAAGAGTGTCAAAGGTCATCATAAGTTTATATTCCCAGACTTTTCTATCCTTCTCAGATTTGAAGTTAGATTTTAATACAAGTAATTCCATATCTGTCATGCTATGACCGGGCATACAAAAGTGTTTGGCCACAGGTAAATCCATTCTTTTTTCTCTTATCGTGTGGCGATGAGAATTCATCCTTGTTCTCAGTTTTTGCCCGGTCTCCCCCACATACAGACCCCCAGTTGGACATTTAGTACATATAATTAGGTACACCACATTAGATGTGATGCAGCTGAAAGTACCTGGTATCTTGTAGTCCTGATGGGAGTTGGGATCTTTATCCTGTCCGTGGTCATTATAGATGTACAGGTCTTGCATTTCTTTTGTCTGCAAGGAAAGGTTCCTGCAGCTGTTGGGGAGGACAGGGAGCTTCTGACAATGATGCTTCTTAGATTTGGGGGCTGCCTAAAACATAGTAGTGGGGGGTCTGGAAATATGGATTGTAATCGGGCATCTTTTTGTAGTAAAGGTTGTAGTTTCCGTGCAGCTCCCCTTAGCATCTCCAGACTTGGATTGTAGGTGACCACTAGAGGCACCCGGTTATTTTCTTCTTTAGCTTTGTAATGTAGCAGGTGATTCCTTGATATTCTGGTGGCTCTTGTAATTTGGTTTTCAATTGTTCTTGGATGGTAGCCCTGGTTCAAAAAAGTCTTTCTGAGGCGACCAAGGTGTTCATCTCTATCCATGGGGTTGGAACATATACGGTTGTATCTGATGGCTTGGCTGTAGACAATAGAGTTTTTTATGTGTTTAGGATGGAAACTGTCCCATTTAAGATATGTTGGACGGTCGATTGGCTTCTGATACAGGGATGTCTCTATTTCATTGTTCTTTAGCTTAATGGTGGTGTCTAAAAAGTTAATTTCAGTGCTGGAGTAGTTAAGTGTTAAGTTGATGGTGGGATGAAATTGATTGAACTGTTCATGGAACGTCTTTAGCTGTTGTTCAGACTCCGTCCAGATGATTAAAATGTCATCAATGTAGCGGTAGTAGGCCCGAGGCCTGATGGGGCAGGAGGACAAAAATTCGCTTTCAAGCTTGGCCATGAAAAGATTTGCATACTGTGGAGCCATTTTACTTCCCATAGCTGTGCCAGTCTCCTGAAGATAGATCTTGTTGTCAAATTCGAAGTAATTGTGGGTGAGGATGAATTTTGTGAGTTTCACCACAGAATCAGCTTCATTCCCGGTGTTTCCCATGAAGACTTTGCAGGCATTTAATCCATCCTGGTGTGGGATATTAGAGTACAAAGATTCCACATCCATGGTGGCCAGGATGGTTCCTTCTGGTAGAGAACCTATTGCTGCTAGTTTATTCAGTAGGTCAGTTGTGTCCTGAATGTAGCTGGGTGTATCCTTTACCAGGGGTTTAAGAACACCCTCTACCCATCCAGATACTTGCTCAGTAAGGGTGTCCACACATGAAATAATCGGCCTCCCTGGATTTCCGGCTTTGTGGATTTTGGGAAGCATGTAGAATGTCCCTGTTCTTGGACTTTCTGGTATCAGGTCATCAGCTCTTATGGATTTGTCAGACAGACAAGATACCAACTTGCTTAGTTCCTTGTAATAGTCCTGTGTAGGGTCCGACTCCAGTTTTCTGTAGTAGCGTGTGTCCGTAAGTTGTCTGTTTGCTTCCTTCATATAGTCTGATGTGTTCATCATGACTATTGCACCTCCCTTGTCAGCAGGTTTAATGATGATTTCTTTGTTGGTTTTCAGAGACTGTATGGCCTTTCTCTCCTGGGCACTGATGTTGGAGGCTTGTCTCTTGTTGGTGGCTATGATGGTGGATTTTATCAAATGTCTGAATGAGTCTATATATTTATCCAAATGAGGGTTACGTCCAGGTGGAGGTGTCCAGTCTGACCTCTTCTTGGTTATTGGGATCCCTCTTCCTTCAGTCCGAGTGTTATCTGAATCTTCTGTATCATTGAAGTATTCCCTCAGGCGCAGTCTCCTGAAAAAATGTTCCATATCACTGCAGAGTTCGGTTTTATCCAGGGCCTTAGTAGGACAAAATGAGAGTCCTCTAGAAAGCACGGCAAGCTCCACTTTGCTGGGTTTGTTACTGAGTGATAATTCACTTTTTGCCAAACTAGAAAAATGTGAGTTCGCTGTACAGAGACTTAGTTTTTTGGGCTACATTGTCTCCAGTGAAGGTTTTGAGATGGACCCAGTGAAAGTGCAAGCTGTGCAGGATTGGCCTAGACCTTTCGGTGTGAAATCAATACAGAGGTTTTTGGGGTTCGCCAATTATTATAGAAAATTCATAAAAAAAATTTCTGTGATTGCCAAACCTCTGACCGATCTCACCAGGAAAGGTGCTGATGCGGTTCAGTGGACTACTGAGGCCATTGAGGCTTTTGTGTTGCTAAAGGAGAGGTTCAGCTCTGCTCCCATCCTTACGCAGCCTGATGTGACTAAACCATTTTTGGTTGAGGTTGATGCTTCTTCTGTGGGGGTCGGCGCGGTGTTGTCTCAGGAAAAGACGGATGGAGTACATCCCTGTGCTTTTTTTTCAAAGAAATTTTCTGAGTCTGAACTAAATTATGATATCGGTAATCGGGAATTGTTGGCAATTAAACTCGCATTTGAACACTGGCGTCATTTTTTGGAGGGAGCGGAATTTCCTATTCAAGTCTTCACCGATCATAAAAATCTGATCTACCTTGATGCTGCCAAACGCTTGAATGCCCGTCAGGCTAGGTGGGCACTGTTTTTCTCACGGTTTAATTTTACCGTTACTTACATCCCAGGTACTAAAAATGTTAAAGCTGATGCTTTATCTCGCAGCTTTTCTCCTATGGTGGGTACTGAGGAGGAGGAGGAGAACATCTTGCAAGAGGGGGTTGGTATTGCTGTTTTGGACTCCGTGTTGGAAGATGAGATTCTTAAAGCACAGGAGAATGCCCCATCTAACACGCCGCATGGGAGGTTGTTTGTGCCTGGTACCCTGAGGAGAGATTTGTTTGTTGAATGTCATGACTCTCGGTTGGCAGGTCATCCTGGAATCTCTGAGACCAAGAGACTTGTGGGTCGCAGTTTTTGGTGGCCAGGATGGCAGAAGGAAGTCATTAAGTGGGTGCGTCAATGCACTGTGTGTGCTAGATCTAAGTCTTCTCATACTCCTGCTGCGGGGTTGCTTTGTCCTCTGGAGGTCCCTAGTGCACCTTGGACACATTTGGCTATGGACTTTATTACTGACCTTCCCCCCTCTGAGGGTTTCACTGTCATCTGGGTGGTCGTGGACCGTTTTAGCAAGATGTGTCACTTGGTTCCTTTCATCAGACTGCCCTGCGCTAAGACTCTCGCTAAGGCCTTTGTCAAGGAAATAGTCAAACTACATGGCGTTCCTACTGACATTGTTTCCGATAGGGGACCTCAGTTTGTGGCTCGTTTTTGGCGCGCTTTTTGTGACAGGTTGGGAGTTCATTTGTCGTTTTCTTCCGGATATCATCCTGAGTCTAATGGCCAGACAGAAAGGAAAAACCAGGATGTTGAGCAGTTCTTGCGTTGTTTGTGACTGATAATCAAGAGGGGTGGTCTGAGTTTCTGCCACTTGCTGAGTTTGCTCTTAACAATCATACATCCGCTTCTGCTGGTTGTTCGCCTTTTTTTTGTTGTACTGGGAAACATCCGTCTTTTGCAGGGGTGGGCAATTAATTTTGCCAGGGGGCCGCATGAGAAATTGGGATGGTTTTAGAGGGCCGGACTAATATAATTAACTCCGTTCTACCCAATACTGTATATATACATATATACATATATATATATATATATATATATATATATATACACTGTATACTGTATATATACATACCTGCCCATTATCATCATCTTCTCCCCATCATCATCAATGCCTCCCCATTATCAGCAATGCCTGCCCATCATCATCTTCTCCCCATCATCAATGCCTGCACATTATCATCAATGCCTGCCCATTATCATCATCTTCTCCCCATCATCATCAATGCCTCCCCATTATCAGCAATGCCTGCCCATCATCATCTTCTCCCCATCATCAATGCCTGCCCATTATCATCAATACCTGCCCATTATCATCATCTTCTCCCCATCATCATCAATGCCTGCCCATCATCATCATCATCTTCTCCCCATCATCAATGCCTGCCCATTATCATCAATACCTGCCCATTATCATCATCTTCTCCCCATCATCATCAATGCCTGCCCATCATCATCATCATCTTCTCCCCATCATCAATGCCTGCCCATTATCATCAATACCTGCCCATTATCTTCATCTTCTCCCCATCATCATCAATGCCTCCCCATTATCAGCAATGCCTGCCCATCATCATCTTCTCCCCATCATCAATGCCTGCCCATTATCATCAATGCCTGCCCATTATCATCATCTTCTCCCCATCATCATCAATGCCTCCCCATTATCAGCAATGCCTGCCCATCATCATCTTCTCCCCATCATCAATGCCTGCCCATTATCATCAATACCTGCCCATTATCATCATCTTCTCCCCATCATCATCAATGCCTGCCCATCATCATCATCATCTTCTCCCCATCATCAATGCCTGCCCATTATCATCAATACCTGCCCATTATCATCATCTTCTCCCCATCATCATCAATGCCTGCCCATCATCATCATCATCATCTTCTCCCCATCATCAATGCCTGCCCATTATCATCAATACCTGCCCATTATCATCATCTTCTCCCCATCATCATCAATGCCTCCCCATTATAAGCAATGCCTGCCCATCATCACACACAGACAGCACATAAGCACTCTCTCACATACATACACACACACACACACACACACAAAGCACCGCACTACATAGACACAGAAACACACAGAAACACGTCTTACCTGTCCAGCGTCCCGCTCTCTGACACAGCCGGCCGCTGAATGATGACGTCATTCAGCGGCCGGCTGTGAGAGGAAGCGGCGGTGGAGCCCGGAGCTGCAGCAGCGGAGGCACGGGAGAGGTAAGTATTGTGCCAGCTGATGCCGGGGCCCTGAGACTGCCGGAGCGCCTCCGCGGGCCGGTCACTGACAGCCGGCGGGCAGGATGCGGCCCGCGGGCCGCCCCTTGCCCGGGTCTGGTCTTTTGGGTCATTTTCCAAGTTGGGATCGGCTGTACCTGAAGAGGAGAATTTTTCTGCTGTTTTGGAGAGAGTTTGGACTGATGTGCGTGGTAATCTTCAGGAGGCTAACAAAAGATCCAAAGTGTATTTTGATAGAAAACGACAAGAGGTTTTGTTTGCTATTGGTGACATGGTTTGGTTGTCCTCTAGGAATCTGCGCTTGAGGATTCCGTCTAAGAAATTGGGTCCCAAGTTTGTAGGGCCTTTTAAGGTGCTTCAGGTTATTAACCAATCTGCTGTTAAGTTGGAGCTTCCTACCTCCTGGAAGATTAATCCGGTGTTTCATGTTTCTCTCTTGAAAAAAGCTGAGGTCTCAGATGGAGACGTCTTGGCTACTGTTCCCCTGGTGGTGGAGGACGGGCAATATGAGATTTCCCGCATCCTAAATTCTAGACGGTATAGAGGGAGTTTGCAGTACCTCGTCGCTTGGAAGGGTTATGGACCCGAGGATAACTCATGGGTGAGGGCGGATGATGTTTCTGCATCTAGACTTGTTAGAGCGTTTCACAAGAGGTTTCCGGATAAGCCTAAGTCCTAGGGGATCCGGAGGATCCTCTTTGAAGGGAGGGTACTGTTAGAACCCTCTTGTTAGATTTTGTTTCAGTTTGCTGGTCACATGACCTTTTTACCCTATTTAGTCTGGCTCCGCCCTTCTGGCTTTGCTGGACTTCATTGTATTATCTACTCTTAAGCTAGCCGGGTGCTTAGGTGCCTTACTCTGTCAGTTTTGCTTGATCTTAGGATCTCTTAGTATTTGTTTTCTGTTTTATATTCCCTGCTACACTTTCTGTTAGGAGGTGTCCACCTTTTCACCCAGTCCCTAGATCTTGTAGGGATTCCTCCCTCGCAACTATAGGTCTTTGTTCAGACTAGCTGAGGACTTTAGCGGGTCTGGTCGCAGGATCAGGTTCCCCGTTACATCGTAGGGATCCAGCTCAGTCCTATTGTAGGGACAGAATTCCCACCTTTCCTTAGTGCTTGTAGCAGATCATAACACTTGGTTGTTGCCATGATTTTGGTTTCTTCCTGAGCTTTCTGGAAGTCTGCTTGCTCCCTGCTTTGTCCTGAATCTTACAGAGAAGTTATTTATCTGTTTTAATCTGTGGCATTTTGCTTCTCTCTGTTCTCTGCCTTACTGATGTAAGTTCAGCCAAGTTCGAGGTGTCTAGGGCATCGTAGGTACGTCTCACTGCTAATTCTAGTTGTGTTGTCAGTTTAGGGGTCTGCAATCAGCTGAGTTACCAACCTCTCTGGGTGTTTGTTGCCTAGCCTATTTTTCTAGTATCCTCCTCGGTTACCAAATCATAACAAAGGACATAGTCATATGCAGAGACGCTCTGGCATTCGAGTGCAAACAATCCAAGTGCAATCCCACCGGAAGGGGCACGTGGGTGCTGGTTAACCCCTTTATCCCATCCGACGTACTATTCCGTCCATGTGACCCTAGACCTAATTCCCAATGACTGTATAGTACGTCATCCCCTTTAATGCGACATCGCGACTTAAGTCGCGGTGATCGCATTAAAATTCCGATGCCATCTTACCTGTAGGAAGATGGTGTCGACATCCCGGGCAGTGTCCTCCCCCATCCAGCTTCCCGAGCGCTGTGATTGGCTGTTCAGGATCACAGACTTTCTCATTGTTTCAGCCAATCAGATTGGCTGAAACAGTGAGATCCCAGGCTAGGATCGAGTACATCGGTACTCGATCCTAGGCTGGTGCCTAGGACCATCCAGACCCCCCCAGATTGGCGCGATCACCGATCACATCAATCGCAGGGCACAGCCGCGGTATTACTGTGCCGTGCCCTGCCGGTTCCTGCTGGATCGGGGCTGTAATAGCACCGATCCTAGGCCGGAACCTAGGACAGGCCTAGCAGGGCCTGCAGGAGCTGAATGGCGTGATCGATGTCATCATCGATCATGCCAATCGCAGGGCACAGCCGCGGTATTACAGCGCTGTGCCTTGCTGCTGACCTGCCGGATCGGTACTGTAATAGCACCGATCCTGCAAAAGAGGCTCAGTACAGGCCCAGCAGGGCCTGCAGGAGCTGATTGGCGTGATCGCTGTCATCGTCAATCGTGCCAATCACAGGGCACAGCCGCGGTGTGACCGCTGTGTGACCGCTCTGTGCCCTGCTGGTGACCTGGCTGCTGACCTGGCTGTGACCTGCCTAGGATCGGAGCTGTGAGCTCCGATCCTAGGCATGTTGCCAGGGTAACCAGGAGAGCTCTGATTGGTGGGATCATGTTATGATGGATCCCACCAATCACAGGTCACAGTAGCGATATGACCGCTCTGTGACCTGTCTCACCTGGCTCTGACCTGTGTGTGACCGCTCTGCAGGGGTCCTCACACTTGCTGAGGATTCCTGCAGAGCGGTCATACTACCAGATCTCCTCCTGTGCTGGGCCTTGTAGTGCTGAAGAAAGAAGACAGAAGAAAAAAGATAGATAAAAGAAGAGAGACTACGACCGTAAGTGTTGAACCCTGCCCTATCTCTCTTTCTCCCCATCCCACTTCCCCCTCTTTTTACCCCCTCCACCCCCCCTTTGCGCCGCCTCCGTGCGCACATTTAGCCACCGCCGAGCGTTGATTGGTGACGCAGTTCACCGATCAACACTCGTGCTCTCAGCCCCCTTTGCGCCGCCTCCGTGTGCACACCCTGCAGCCGCCGAACTTTGATAAGTGACGCAGTTCACTTATCAGATCTCGTGCCCGCTGTTTTCCTTTTTTTTTTCACCCCCTCATTGCGTCACTCCCTTTGCGCCACATATAGCAGCCGCCGAACTTTGACAAGTGACACAGTTCACTTATCAGAGCTCGCGCCTGCCATTTTCCTTTTTTTTTTTTCACACACCTTTGCGCCGCCTCCCTTTCCACATTTAGTAGCCGTCGAATTTTGATAAGTGACGCAGTTCACTTATCAGATCTCGTGCTGGCTGTTTTCCTTTTTTTTTCACCCCCTCCGTGCGCCACTCCCTTTGCGCCACATCTAGCAGCCGCTGAACTTTGACAAGTGACACAGTTCACTTATCAGAGCTCGCGCCTGCCATTTTCCTTTTTTCTTTCTTTTTTTTTTCACCCGCCTTTGCGCCGCCTCCGTTTCCACATTTAGCAGCCACCGAATTTTGATAAGTGACGCAGTTCACTTATCAGATCTCGTGCCGGCTGTTTTCCTTTTTTTTTTTTCACCCCCTCCTTGCGCCATTCCCTTTGCGCCACATCTAGCAGCCACCAAACTTTGACAAGTGACACAGTTCACTTATCAGAGCTCGCGCCTGCCATTTTCCTTTTTTTTTTTTTTCACACGCCTTTGCGCCGCCTCCGTTTCCACATTTAGTAGCCGCCGAATTTTGATAAGTGACGCAGTTCACTTATCAGATCTCGTGCTGGCTGTTTTCCCTTTTTTTTTTTTTTCACCCCTCCCTGCGCCACATCCAGCAGCTGCCGAACTTTGATAAGTGACGCAGTTCACTTAACAGAGCTAGGGCCTGCTGTTTTAGACTTTTCCTTTCATAGGCATTTTTTTCTCCTCATTTGTTTTTTTTATTTAGATTTTTCTCTTCAGAATGGTTTGCACCAATCACTATTCCCTCCACACACATACACATAGTTATCAATAAAGTACACCCAAGCACCATATTCACAAAAAAAAATGACCCACCCGTCCCGTTCATCCCAACAGCACTATTCATTGGAGGAGGCATATGCTTTCCTTGCCTCCGACACTGATAGCGAGGGAGAGGATCCCACATTTCTTTATTTCTCTGATTCTTCATCCTCATCCTCTTCCTCTTCCCCTCCTTATCTTCCTCCTCGGGTCCTGCGGAACCAACACGCAGACGCCCCAGGACAGAAGATGAGGCATTTGCCACCATTCCAGAAGACGAAGCTGAAACTGAACCAGCGCACCCCACTGCGGACCCCATGTGGACCTCGCCCCCCGAAAATTACGAGCCACTGATTCCTGATTTTGTGGCAGAATCAGGAATCAGGTTTGACACCACCGGCCTCACAGAAATAGAACTGTTTCAAAGTCTTTTTCTCTGAGGATTTTATTAACCTCATGGTGGAGCAAACAAATTTGTACGCTCGTCAATTTTTGGCGCAAAACCCCCGTTCATCATATTCTAACTGGTCTCCTGTAGACGCAGTTGAAATGATGCAGTTTTGGGGCCTGGTCCTTCACATGGGGATCCTGAAGAAGCCAGAACTTCGGCAATATTGGAGTGTTGATATTTTATATAACGCTCCAGTGTTCCGAATGGTCATGGCCGGGTCGCGTTTTGAGGCCATCCACAAATTCCTGCATTATAACGATAATTCACAGTGTCCCCCACGAGATGACCCCAAGTTTGACTGTCTGTTCAAAGTTCGGCCGGTCATCGAACACTTCAACAAAAAGTTTGCTGAAGTGTACATGCCTCAAAGGGACTTCTGCGTGGATGAGTCCTTAGTTCATTTTAAGGGATGGCTCAGATTCAGTCTGTACCTGCCCAGCAAGAGTCAAGCTCTACAAACTGTGTGAGAGTACCCCAGGGTACACTCATAAGTTTAGAGTTTACGAAGGAAAGGACACCAGGATTGAACCCCCTGAATGTCCTCCTGTCCTGGGAGTGAGTGGGAAAATTGTGTGGGATTTGGTGCACCCACTGCTGGATAAAGGTAATCACCTCTACACCGATAACTTTTATTCCAGCATCCCACTCTACAAATCACTCTTTGCGCGAGGTACCGCAGCCTGCGGTACCGCCCTCAAAAATCAGAGGGGACTCCTGAAGACGCTGCTTGGGCAGATGCTCAGAAAGGGTGAGAGGAGAGCCCAATGTAGCGACCACCTGCTGGTGGTCAAGTACAAGGACAAGAGGGATGTCCTTCTCTTGACCACCATACACGGTGATGGCAGCGCCCTCAGCACTGTATGGGGTACTTCTACACAGGCCCACAAACCGGACTGTGTGCTGGGGTACAATAAAAACATGGGGGGCGTTGATGTCTCTGATCAACTCCTCCAACTGTACAGTGCTTTGAGAATGGCCAAGGTGTGATACAAAAAGCTGTCCGTGCACATTGTACAGATGGCAATGCTCAATGCTTTCGTGCTGTCACGATGTGCACGCCACACCAATACGTCGTACCTTCAGTTCCAGGAGGTAGTGATCAAGGCCCTGATGTTTGGCGCTCAGGAAGGAGCGGGCCCTAGTACTTCCGGAACTGAAGGTGCTCGTATTGTACCAGGTCAGCATTTCCCGGGGGAGGTACCGCAAACTGGAAAAAAAGGTAAGTCGCAAAAAAGGTGCCGAGTGTGTTACAAAAGGGAAATACGCAAGGACACCATTTATCAATGCGACACCTGCCCCAAAAAACCTGGCCTGTGTATGAAAGATTGCTTCAAATTGTACCACACCTCCATGCACTACTAATTTAGATTTACAGGAAACAGTAGATTAGTTCCAAAAAGGTGGCACATCTAGAGAAGTTTCTTGGGAGTCTAGTTTCTAAAATTATGTCACTTGTGTTTTTTTTTTTTACTGTTTAGGCACATCAGGGGCTCTGCAAATGGAACATGATGCCAGCAGACCATTCCATCAAAGTCTGCATTCCAAAACGTCACTACTACCCTTCCGAGCCCCGACGTGTGCCTAAACAGTTTTTTCCCACATGTGGGGTACCAGCGACAGGACAAATTGGACAGCAACTTTAGGGGTCCAATTTCTTCTGCTATCCTTGGGAAAATTAAAAATTGGGGACTAAAAGATCATATTTTTGGTAAAAAAATAGGATATTATATTTTCACGCCAGGGCGTTATAAGCTTCTGTGAAGCACTTGGGTTTCAAAGTGCTAACCACACATCTAGAAAAGTTAATTCGGGGGTCTAGTTTCCAAAATGGGGTCACTTGTGGGGGTTTCCACTGTTTAGGCACATCAGGGGCTCGCCAAATGGAACATGACGCCCGCAGACCATTCCATCAAAGTCTGCATTCAAAAACGTCACTACTTCCCTTTCGAGCCCCAATGTGTGCCCAAACAGTAGTTTTCTCCCATATGTGGGGTACCAGCGTACTCAGGACAAATTGGACAACAACTTTTGGGGTCCAATTTCTTCTATAACCCTTGGAAAAATTAAAAATTGGGGACTAAAAGATCATATTTGTGTGGAAAAAAATAGGATTTTATATTTTCACGCCCGGGCATTCTAAGCTTCTGTGAAGCACTTGGGGGTTCAAAGAGCTAACCACACATCTACATAAGTTACTTAGGGGGTCTACTTTCCAAAATGGGGTCACTTGTGGGGGGTTTCCACTGTTTAGGCTCATCAGGGGCTCTCCAAACGCGACACTAATCCGAAGGAATAAGGGATACATTCTTTCCGAATCAGGACAGCCACCAAAGCAGCTAGGGCAGGAGTATCGGAGACCGAGGTGCAGATGATGGGTAGATGGAAATCCGCAGGCTTCGCCAGATACATAAGACCTGATGTGCTAAAGTAATACATTTTATCTCTTACAGGAGTAGAAGTTGGTGTTTTAGGACTTTCATATGTCTATTGGGCAGCAAAAAGGGCCGAGCTGTGGCCTGGAGGAAAAAATCTAGGCTTCCTTGGTCTAGAAGTCAAATGGAGAGGGATCAGAGGCCTCCAATGGCAGCAGGTGTTCCAAGAGATAGTTGACATCTCCAGGAGGGCTAAACGCCCAGTTATAATAGTGATACACGTTGGTGGCAATGATCTTGGCAAGCGCAAAATCGCTGATCTTTATAAATGGATAACAACAGACATCGAAAGTCTTACCTGTTTATTCACGGATATGGTATTAGTGTGGTTAGAGATGATACCACGAGCTGTCTTCTGGGGTGCAAAAGATGACAAAGCCATTGAGCGGGCAAGAAAAAAATTCAACGCACGGATGGCAAAATTTGTGAGGGGAAAATGCGGTATTGTGGTTCATCACCACCAGCTGGAAGGAGATAACACAGCATTATTAAGACCGGCCAGAGTTCACCTTACGGACATCGGCCTCAATATATTTCTGTTCGGCTTGCAGGATGGAGTCGAACAGGCCCTAATGTTGATGAGTGGGGGTCGGAGTCCCATGTAGGTTATACACAGGATCCTCCGTGGTGGAAGAAGTGGAGGAGGGCAAATGTTCGCAACCGCTCGTTGGCCAAATCGCCTGTCGATCGTGGACAGGATCTCAGCTATGAGCCGCCCGTTATGAAATGTAATTGCCTTTCTCTGCTTATGTAATTAATAAACTGTAACCGACCTGTTTCAACCCATTTAGGCCTGGCTGTGTTTTCATTACGGGATTAGTGGGAAGGGGGAAAGGCACAGTTTAAGACACACAGGTCTCCACAGTTTTCAGAACAATGTCTTGAACGACTCATATTTCTCAGGCTTTCAAGGAGAAATGTATGTACAACATGTCTTGGCTTCACCCTTAAATAAAGGCCACCTGAGTCACACCTATTTCCTCATAGAATGATTGAACTCCACACTGCTATTATTGTGAACACCCCCCCTTTCAATTAATTATTCTAATACACAGACCTAAAAACATGCAATTCATGAATGCCGACATGTGATAATATAATTTATACAAAAAACAGTGATTAATCTGGTTAGTAAAATTGGACTGCTATTATTTTGAACACTATTGTATATTTGAGAAAAAGGGGGATAAATCACCACGCTAAATGGAGGTACTCACTTGAAGAAATGTTGGTGATATCGTGGATAATGGTTCCAGCCGTTGTAGAATAGGCAAGGAATAGTAAATTCCCCTAACAGAAGGATGTATATATCTGCAGGAAATGATAGATGAGTTTTAGGAACAGTATACAAGAAGAAGTATATATAGGATCAGTACCTTTGTTCCTAAATAGTGCTGGAGCAGATAGGATCCAATTTGATGAAGGGGTTAAGTTGTCTGTCAGAAAATGGATCTGCTGGTGTTGCAGTATGCGATGCTTTAATAAAGGGTTTTGTTAAGTTATAAATAGATACCCATACGTTTCAAATATATATGTATGTTAAAGGGCTGACCCAGTATATATCATACATTAACAAATAATAATATTAGTGGCCCCACAGGGTATATTATACTCACTGTTATGTAGAGCACCAAAGAATGGAGGGAGAGGTATCTTTGTATTTGGATACCTAGAGATCCTGGAGGCTGTGCACTGCTGTAAAGGGATCTGTTAGATTTGATGTTTGGTGCAGGGAAGCCAACAAGCGATGACTGCACTGGTTATAGCTCGGTGTGGACAGTGCTGCCGCTGGGGGATGAGCTGCTGAGCAGCTGAAGTGTGTCCTTCAGCTGCAAGGAATCACTGGACCGCAGCGTGCCCCGGCCGGAAGCGACGCTGGAATCACAGTGATAGAAAGGGGGGGCGTAACTACAGTGACGTCACTGTGGAGCACTGTGAGGCTTGGACGGGTGCACACGTGGGACACTAGCCAACGCGTTTCGAGGGACGCTAGCCCTCTTCGTCAGGGTTGTGTCTACTCACGCTGCATACCGCCCTTATGTAGAGGAGATGTGTGTGTCTCCCTCCCACCTATTTAATGAGTGCAGGATAAGGGATCAAGATGCTATGTAATGTAGTAGCGAATCTTGAATGGAGATCAGAGTGTTTAGATTTTAGAGAGAGGGAGGAGGCTGGTAGGAAGAGGAGAAAGAGCTGTGATTAGCAGGCAGCTGTGTTGTTGGAAATGTAGATAAGATTTATAATAATTAGCATAATGTAACGCCTGGAATTGAGTCAATTAAAAACTACCATTCTTTATTAAATAATTAAAATTAAAACAGGTCAATAATAAAACGGGGTTGAGGGAAGAAAGGGGAATACCTATACATATGAATAAATATATATTTGATAATTATAGTTAAAATCATTAAAATTTATGTTTATTGCTTTAACAAAGGGTTGAGAATAAAATAGTGATAAAATTTCTATAAAGGACTAAGGCTATACCAGAGTATTATATACTATTTACCCAATAAAGAAATGTATCCAAACACAATATAGTTGGAACATACAAATTACTGCGTATCAATGCTCGGGTATAGAAATAAAAACAAAAACAAAAAATATAAAGAATATAAAATATGCAAAAATTATTAAGGCTATCGGTGGTTAACCTTATGCAATACCCAACATTTAAAACAATGGAATATTTGCCCATGATGGTGTCCGGGCTCCAAGAAAGTGATCAAAAAGCATATAATTCGATTTCATGGTTTAGCCCTTTTGGGGCCAAGCTGTTAAGGGTGAAAATCCATTTTGATTCGACCCTTGACATGCTTTTAATGTAATCCCCCCTCTTGGGTTTTTAGGAACCAGTTGGATGCCAAAAAATATTGTCCCCCTGTATGACTTGTTATGTTTTTCGTAGAAATGCCTAGATAAGGGGTGACCGATAGAACCCTTATTTATATTGTCCAGATGTTCTTTAATTCGATCTCTGAAGCGCCTTTTTGTGCGGCCTACATACATTTTGCTGCATGGGCACTTCAGAATATAAATTACGCCTGTAGAGGCATGTAATCATAGACTTAATGGGGTATTTAGCGGTGTTATCTGCATCGGTGAAAGAAGTGTACGTGGTTCTGCCACATCCTGTACGTAGACAGCATGGGCAGCTACCACAGGATTGGAAACCCACCGATTTAGCTACTGAATTTTTTTTTGTTTAGGTATTACTGATTTGGTGGTGGGAGCCACCAGAAGGCCTAGATTTTGGGCCTTGGTATAGATAAATTTTGGTTGGTTTGGTAGTAGGTCCCCGATGGTTTTGTCCTCCTGTAAGATCGGCCAATGTTTTTGGATAATATTCCTGAATTTTTTATAATTAGAGTGAAATTGGGTGATAATGGGCAGCCGGAAAATCTGTTCTTGAAGAGTTGGAGGATTGGACTGGTCATGAGTCTTGTGGATCATAGGTTCTCTTGGTAAACTAGCTACAGTGTTATGAATGTGCTAGAGATGGTTTCTGAGCAGAGGCTCCCTCTGGTGGTTACAGGCAGTACTGAACCTTTCAGCGAGTAGTGGCAATCTGGAATCACGGACTGGTCTGATATAAGGGAGGTTCCCTCCCATGATGGTTGCCGGTGATCAATTGTTCTTGTCTCAATTGTGGTTACTGGTTCATTTGGAAGTTTGCTGGAGTCTTGCCTGCATCTCCAGCTTTCAGATAAGATATTTTTTGCTTTTCTTTTTGTGCTTGCTTTTTGCATTGTTTTCTGTACTTTTGTGGAGGTCAGCCAGGTCCCCTCCTGGGGCCTGAGCTCCTCACAGTTTTTCTGCAGCCACTGTTATTTGCTCATTTGCTTTTTCCTGTTTTTTTCAGCGGCTGCGGCTTGGTTTTTGTTCACACTGAGATCTGATTTAGTGGGTGGCGAGATCGTGTGATCTCAGTATTTTTGTAATCAGAATTGTTGGATTTTTGTAGGGTTTTCTGGGTTGCAGAAAGTAATCTCTCCTGTCCTATCCTATTTAGTCAGCTTGTGGCCCCAGCGTTTGCTCAGTCTATTTTCTGCCTATATTTGTATTTTCATCTTGTCTAACCGCCATTATATGTTTGGGGGCTTCCTATTTTCTTTGGGGATCTGCTCTGGGGCAGATAGCTTTCATCTTTCTGCCTTTAGGTGTAGTTATCTCTCAGGCTGTGACGAGGCGTCTAGGATCAACGTAGGAACACTCCACGGCTACCTCTAGTTGTGTCGTTAGTTTTGGAATCTGAAACCCATCAGTTACCAACATCTCAGGTGTTCGGCTGCCCTGCTGTTGTTCCTGTACTCCTCAGCTACCGAAACATAACACTACAGCATGTTTTGATTGTATTAGGGTTGTAGCGTTATACCCCTTTTCTACTAATTCAGCTATTAGGTGGTCAGTTTCCTTATGGTAAGCCTCAATGTTTGTACAGTTGCGCCTAACGCGCATATATTGGCCTCTAGGAATTGTTGACAACCATATAGGAAGATGACAGCTAGTGGTGTGTATGAAGCTGTTTGAGTCCGTTTTTTTACGGTAGCATTTAGTGATCAGTGTGTTGTTTTCTATGCAAATGGAAAGATCCAAGAAATTTACATTAGTTTTACTGATGGTAGGGGTGAATAGAAGACCGAAATCATTGGTGTTTAAACTGGCGATAAATGATTGCAAGGCTATGAATGAGTCGTCCCAAATAAAGAGGACGTCATCGATGAACCTACGCCACAGGATGAGTCTAGCCTGTGGTGTGCCATCCTTGTATATGTATTCCTGTTCCCACTTTCCTACATACAAATTTGCGTAACTTGGCGCGAACCGCGTTCCCATCGCGGTCCTGTGTGTTTGTAAAAAGTATTGATTCTCATATTTAAAATTGTTATGGTTCAAAATAATTTCTATGCTATCTGAAATAAATTGAATTTGGGTTTCTTTGTAGTAATTCAATGTATGGAGATAAAAATTTGCTGCTTGGCATCCTTTCCGGTGATCTATTACTGTATATAATGAAGTTATGTCCAGGGTTCCAAGGATAAAGTTATCCTGCCACTTTATTTGGCTTAAAATCTGTAAAGTGTGGTTAGTGTCTTTTAGATATGCTGGTAGTAATGTTACAAAAAACGGACTCAAACAGCTTCATACACACCACTAGCTGTCATCTTCCTATATGGTTGTCAACAATTCCTAGAGGCCAATATATGCGCGTTAGGCGCAACTGTACAAACATTGAGGATTACCATAAGGAAACTGACCACCTAACAGCTGAATTTGTAGAAAAGGGGTATAACGCTACAACCCTAATACAATCAAAACATGCTGTGGCTAGTTTACCAAGAGAACCTATGATCCACAAGACTCAAGACCAGTCCAATCCTCCAACTCTTCAAGAACAGATTTTCCGGCTGCCCATTATCACCCAATTTCACTCTATTTATAAAAAATTCAGGAATATTATCCAAAAACATTTGCCAATCTTACAGGAGGTCAAAACCATCGGGGACCTACTACCAAACCAACCAAAATTTATCTATACCAAGGCCCAAAATCTAGGTCTTTTGGTGGCTCCCACCACCAAATCAGTAATACCTAAACCAAAAAAACATTCAATAGCTAAATCGGTGGGTTTCCAATCCTGTGGTAGCTGCCCATGCTGTCTACGTACAGGATGTGGCAGAACCACGTACACTTCTTTCACCGATGCAGATAACACAGCTAAATACCCCATTAAGTCTATGATTACATGCCATTCTACAGGCGTAATTTATATTAGGAAATGCCCATGCGGCAAAATTTATGTAGGCCGCACAAAAAGGCGCCTCAGAGATCGAATTAAGGAACATCTGGACAATATAAATAAGGGTTACATCGGTCACCCATTATCTAGGCATTTCTAGGAAAAACATAACAAGTCATACAGGGGACAATATTTTTTGGCATCAAACTGGTTCCTAAAAACCCAAGAGGGGGGATTACATTAACCCCTTAACCCCCAAGGGTGGTTTGCACGTTAATGACCGGGCCAATTTCTACAATTCTGACCACTGTCTCTTTATGAGGTTATAACTCTGGAACGCTTAAACGGATCTTAGCGATTCTGAGACAGTTTTCTCATGACATATTGTACTTTATGATAGTGGTAAAATTTCTTCAATATAACTTGCGGTTATTTGTTAAAAAAAGCAAATATGGCGAAGATTTTGAGAATTTTGCTATTTTCAAGCTTTGAATTTTTATTCCCTTAAAACAGAGAAATATGTCACACAAAATAGTTACTAAATAACATTTCCCACATGTCTACTTTACATCAGCACAATTTGAAACCAAATTTTTTTTTTGTTACCAAGTTATAAGGGTTAAAAGTTAACCAGCGATTTCTCATTTTTACAACAAATTGTACAAAACCATTTTTTTTAGGGACCACCTCACATTTGAAGTCACTTTGAGGGGTCTATATGGCAGAAAATACCCAAAAGTGACACAATTCTAAAAACTGCACCCCTTAAGGTACTCAAAACCACATTCAAGAAGTTTATTAACCCTTTAGGTGCTTCACAGGAGCTGAAGCAACGTGGAAGGAAAAAATGAACATTTAACTTTTTAGCCACAAAAATGATCTTTTACAAACATTTTTTTTATTTTCACAACGGAAAAAGGAAAAAGTGGACAGATAAAGTTGTTGTGCAATTTCTCCTGATTATGCCAATACCCCATATGTGGGGGAAAACCACTGTTTGGGCGCACAGCAGGGCTTGGAATGGAAGGAGCGCCGTTTGACTTTTACAAACCAAAATTGGCTGGAATTGAGAACGGACGCCATGTCGCATTTGGAGAGCCCCTGATGTGCCTAAACAGTGGAAACCCCCCACAAATGACCCTATTTTGGAAACTAGACCCCCTAAGGAACTTATCTAGATGTGTGGTGAGCACTTTGAACCCCAAGTGCTTCCCGCAAGTTTATAATGTAGAGCCGTGAAGAAAAAAATCATATTTTTTCCACAAGCATGATGTTTGAGTCCCCAATTTTTTATTTTCCCAATGGTAAGAGGAGAAATTGGACCATGAAAGTTGTTGTCCAACTTGTCTTGAGTATGCTGATACCCCATATGTGGGGGGGGAACCACTGCTAGGGCGCACCGCAGGGCTCGAAAGGGAAAGGAGCGCCGTTTGACTTTTCCAAACCAAAATTGGCTGGAATTGAGAACGGACGCCATGTCGCTTTGGAGAGCCCCTGATGTGCGTAAACAGTGGAAATCCCCCACATGTGACCCCATTTTGGAAACTAGACCCCGTAAGGAACTTATCTAGATGTGTGGTGAGCACTTTGAACCCCAAGTGTTTCACTAAAGTTTATAATGCCCTGGCGTGAAAAAAAATATAATTTTTTTTTCCACAAAAGTGATTTTTTAGTTCCCAATTTTTTTATTTTCCCAAGGGTAACAGGAGAAATTGGACCCCAAAAGTTGTTTCACAATTTGTCCTGAGTACGCTGATACCCGATACGTTGTAGGGAACCACTGTTTGGGCGCACGGCAGGGCTCGGAAGGGAAGTAGTGACGTTTTGGAATGCAGACTTTGATGGAATGGTCTGTGGGCGTCATGTTCCGTTAGCAGAGCCCCTGATGTGCCTAAACAGTGAAAAAACCCCACAAGTGACCCATTTTGGAAACTAGACCCCGTAAGGAACTTATCTAGGTGTGTGGTTAGCACTTTGAACCCCCAAGTGTTTCACTAAAGTTTATAATGCCCTGGTGTGAAAAAAAAATATTTTTTTTCCACAAAAGTGATTTTTTTAGTCCCCAATTTTTTATTTTCCCAGGGGTAACAGGAGAAATTGGACCCCAAATGTTGTTGTCCAATTTTTCCTGACTACGCTGATACCCCATATGTTGGGGAAACCACTGTTTGGGTGCACGGCAGGGCTCGGAAGGGAAGTAGTGACTTTTGGAATGCAGGGTGCAACTGTCACGGATGCGGGACGCTAGTGCTACTGTGCAACGCCATATAACCCACCTTATATATCTTATACTAAACGCTCCACGTGTGCCACACTTCTGGGTAGCCGGGCAGTGCTACGTCACATGAAATGACCGATTCCACTGGGGGCGAGCCTGCGCAGTGGTAACAACTACGTCTTATGACTTCTGACATGCGCAGTTCGCTTATATTACAACCCGATACCATTATATCATGTGGAAGAGCACTCCTGCTCCCTGCGCATGACTACGCAAAGATATGTTCAATGCGCCACAGCCACAACTGTCCCTATTAATATATGTATACCATAAACAAATAAGCCCATCGGCAATAAGCAACATTTATTGTTAGAGCGTTATTAGCAAATAACTGGGGTTAGTAACTATTAATGTATATTCTCAAAAATACCTGTGGTGGAATCTAATGGGGAATCTGAGAAATAAAAAATAAAAGATAAATTAAAAACAGGTAATTCATAATATAAACATATATTATATAAACATATATAGAGCCAAAATCATGTCCTTCATATAGACCAAATACAAATATGAATGCTAATGCTGAATCTCATGCTCCCTATTTAATCCCAAAGGAGCCAAAGTCTGTAGGGTATAGATCCAAAATGCCTCACGAGTTTTAAGGGTCTTTACTCTATTGCCACCCCGTCTGTGCGCCGGAATCTGTTCAATAATCTGATATTTTAATTGTGAAATCTGGTGTCCACTTGAGAGAAAATGTGCAGGAATAGGTAACAAAGTACGTCCGCACCTTATTGTAGATTTATGTTGAGAAATACGGTCCCGGATATGCTGGGTGGTTTCTCCAACGTATCCGAGACCGCATGGACACTTAATCAGATATATTACATAAGAGGACTCACATGTAAAAAACCCTTTAAAAACCCTTTGAAATATGAAAAAAATAAATAAATAAATATAATCCGGATGCCGGGTCCGAGCCTACAGGGATCTCCACGACCTAGTAGGAGACAACCGGAATTCTGAGGACTACAGGTTCCAGAAGTCCCACAGAGCTGATACGTGACAGGGACAGGAGGCACAGAGATACGATAAGCAAGGAAAGTGTACTCCAGGAGAAGGTCCTATCACAATGTCAGCCGGTGCGGGAAAGAGACTAAGTTAGGCCCAGCTACAGGCAGGCCAGAAACTCATTACAGAAAGGCAAGGAACAGGAGGCCATATACCTACACAGTGGGAGGATCTGGATGTGCACCCTTCACCCTACTGTGCTCCGGGATGTACCTGCACCATCTCCAGTAAAGGTACCAAAGTGACTTGTGTGTGTGTGTCCACCTTCTTATTCCTACCCTGCCGGATTCCCTCTGTCCTGCATCCCTACACTTATGCTGCCCTGATGGCCCGCTGCACCTGTGGGGAGCGATACCACCCTAGCTGCCATAACACCAGCCTCAGTGGACTGCTGCAGCGCTGGTGATCCTCACCAGACACCACAGGTGGCGTCACGATCTATTGACATTTTCCCCTGTAAAGATTCCTCTTTTTGGAAGGTGAGCGCCCAGGGCCACGGGCAGAGCCATGGTCGCCGTGACATCCCCCATAGGAATCAACGGGCTTGGGTCCGAGCACCCCCCACAGCCCTGCGGGCGACTCATATGACACTTCCTCTACATGTATAGTTGGACCCTGGAATTATAGTGCTACACTGGTATACATGTGAGATATCTGTACTCCGGGAGCCCAGGAAATTTGGCGGTACACTGCCTGTATATAGGGCTATCCTGTGATGATACTGCTAGCTTCATTCCTTGTGCTGTTTCCAGAATGTTCCCCATAGTACTACAACCCCCACCGTTTGCAAGCACAGGGCAAAGTTACCCCTCCCTCCTTTTCTCTGCAGCTCACGCTTCCCTTCCCCCCTCCCAACCTGCAGTCAAGCTCAGTGTAACCTGAGCTACCAGTGCTGGAAGTTTTGCCGCTTCACCGCAGGGGTCCTCCATTGTCTGCACATGTGCTTTCTTCCTGTAGCAGCCATTTTGGAGAATTCATTCTGTTTTGGTTATCACACGGTGGGAGCGTTCGCTAGAAACACGAAAGTACTGTTGTGAAACATGCGCCTGACAGGCATCGTTCCCGTGGTACTGGTGAACCCGTAACTCCAACAGAACCCGAGAAATGGAATTCTCGGATCCCCCACAAACTAGCTCATCCAAGTTTGGGTTCATTGGAACCGTCATTTTAAAGTAAGATCATTGATAGGTCTGCCGTTATTCTGCTAGGTTCACAGGACGAGGGATGGACCTTATATTTCAGAGCTCAAATCATACACTTCTGTCCCGGGGAGGTGGCCAGAGAAACCCTCCCCTTTTCGTGAGGTCAGCAGTCCCAGGTATAAGTCTGGCAGTGAGCCCCCCCTTGTTGAGTCCTTGCTGTGATGTCCTGACTAAGAGATCTGCAAATGAACTATGACGTGTGGCTCCTCCCCCCAGCCTGGCTTGCCTGTAAATGATCTAACTATCATGTGAGTCTTTCATTCTTAATCCCGTTTATTTTATAACTGCATTTGTACATAACTATATTGCCTCAGTTTGTTCCATCTTTTTTATATTGTATAAGCACTGCCTTTTTTTTAAGGAATAAACCTATAAATTTATTAGTTTGTTTCTCCTGCTCTATAAACGAATTTGCACGTGCCTGAAGCACTACGCTACTGTTTTGGGGTTGCTACGGACCCTCTTGATAAATTGTTCAGTAAGAAAAACCGTAGCTGGTGGCAGCTTAAAAGAAGGGGGTGTTAAGTGTTGACATATGGGGTGGCGTTGGCAGTGACGGAGCGGGTACTATAAGTGTATTACCCGGCTGCGGCTCGGAGTAATTATAATTCCCTCACTGCAGCGTGCCCAATAGCCAGCACACATCCAAGTGACCCGTCTGGCGACTGATTATCCTAGGTGCAGTTCCCTGACTGACCTGAGGGTAAGGGGGGCGCCAGAGAGCTGCAAGTTCCTAAGTGGAAGTGGGATAATTATCAATCCCTGCAGTTTACCGGGTCGGACGGCAGCAGCCGTCGTGTGTGTGCACCGTTTCATCACATATTGGTGGCAGCGGTGGGATCACAAGCCGTGATACCCCGGGCTACCGTGTGGCGGACCGGGTGCCCGTTCATCACATATCCTATTCCCTGTATAGATATGGCAGCATTTAGTTTTATATTGTGCCCTGCCTGATGGCTCCCCATAGTGGTGCTGCATTGCCATTACAGTACATTAACAGGTATGCTATATACCCACCATTCGATTACATTGCCCATGATGGTGGATAGTTCTGTGGGGAAGAGTTTACCTGGAGCCTTATCCTATATGTAATCACATAATATAAGAAATAAGAGGGGTGTGTAATTGGTCATAAAAAGGCTTGATGTTTAATGGGTATAGCCAGTGCTGCAGCCGAGAGGCAGAGCCATAATCACAAGTGCCGGCATTACTGAAGGCAGGTAGAGCCATGGACACAACAAAACAACTGTACTGGTCATTAATGAGGGCGGGCAGAGAAAGAAGCATAACAGCGTCAGCCATTACTTAGGGTGGGCATAGCCATGAACTGGGTCTTTATCCTGTATGAATTCCCGTAATTTAAGTGATATGGTGGGTGAGGAATGAGTCAACACAGGGCTCGGTGACTAATGGGTATAGTCCAATGTTGTGGTGCGCTGGGCGTAATTTTTTCTATTACATAGCAATGGCCTTGACCAGGACGAAAAAATCATAATTATCGTGGTCCGGTGGGTGAGAACCAAGGGACCCTTTCTTGTTCATGTGAGTTTGTAAGTTGACTGTTATATTGACCAATCAGGGGGACCTTCAGTCAGGGGGAGCAACTAAAGAAAGAAGTGATCAAGGCACTAACACAGAGGGCAATATGCCTTTTCCCAATGCCCTTCAGCCAGGGGAGCAGCTAAGGGTAGGGTAAATAAATACATCAACATGAAGGGCGATATGCCTATCCTTACTCTATATTTATATCTCCCCCTTTATATATACTCATCACTTTTCCGGGAATAGTAGTTGGTAGATTTAAAAATTACTGCCCAGCGATTGTACATATGGGTGTTTCTGGAACCGAAATCTGGAAATTGGCGAGATGGCTACAATAAGTGCAGCATAATAGTTTAGAAGCATGACACATGTCATTATACAGGTATGCGTTCCGTTGCTACCCCCTTCACAATAGAACTGATTTGACAAAGAACTTTCAGTCAAGACAAGCGCTAGTTTTGCATCAACTGGATGCTGGTCAATCAATGCACACTTCACCGCATCGCAAGTACCGGGGGAATTGAACTCCATAACTGGGGCTCTCCCGCTTCTAATGGGCAAGATTCCGTGCCTTAGCTCCAGAAGCAGACCAGGAGGGCATGCCATGTCCCATGTCCCCCGGACGTTGGAAGGTGGTTTCGGGGCTTCCGGGTCATTAGATAGGCCAGGGGCAGGATTACAATGGTCAGGGGGCAAGTAAGAACATCCGGAGGCAGAAGGAGTCCTTAAATTAGTAGTCAGCATCACGAGGTTGGCGTGCATAGTTTGTATCTAACCATGTCACTCACACATTTTTGCTTTATGTCAGGAAAAGGTCCACTGTTAATCGGGATATTTGGCCACTCCTACGTGTACTGGGGAGCACGGCAAGCGGACATGCTGACGGCGGACAGTTAGGTTACCCAAAGGGAGTGGCGGTAATTAAGTGGGTAGGCTTTAGAGGCCTGATGATTCCGTGCCTTAGCTCCAGAAGCGGACCAGGAGGGCATGCACTGTCCTCCCGGACTTTGGAAGGTGGTGTAGGGGCTTACGGGTCATTAAGTAGGCCAGGGGTGGCATAACAGCGGTCAGGGAGAAGTAGGAGCAGTCAGAGGCGGAAGGAGTCCTCTTAAAAACACTGCGAGGTTGGCGTGCATAATTTATATATAACCGTGTCACTCACATGTTTGCTTTATTACAGGAAAAGGTCCACTGTTAATCTGGATATTTGGAAACTCCTACGTATACTGGGGAGCACGGCAAGCGGACAGACATGCTGACGGCAGTCTACCGAAAGTGAGTGGCGGTAATTAAGTGGGTAGGCTTTAGAGGCCTGATATGGAGAAGGGTACGTGACGAGGTGGGCAGAGCAGTGCGGCTTCATAGGGCACTGGACATTCTGGTGCTACACGTGGGAGGTAATGACCTAGCGGCTCGCACAGCCAAAGGACTGATTGACAGCATTAAAAAAGACCTGAAACAGCTGAGGGCAGCCTTCCCAAAAATGAAGATAGTATCGTCCAGCATCGTACCTAGAAAAGTCTGGCAAGGGGCAAGGTCGATGCAAAAGGTAAACAAAGCTAGAAAAAAGGTGAATAAGGCAATATCACGATTTGTGGAAAATAGAGTGCCAATATGCCATGGGAACCTGGAGAAAAAAGGGGAAGACTTTTGGAGGACGGACGGCGTGCACTTGAACGCTTTGGGAACGGTTCAGTGGATAATAGGGTTGCAAGAAGGGATACCCAGGGCCAAAGCAGCGCTGGTGGGTGGGGTCTTGAGCACCTGATGGGGGGAGGTACTCTCGGTGTGGCGTTGGTGGGTCCTCAAAGTTGGTAAAATGTGGGGGTGGGGATCCATTAAAAAGGCACGAATCCCCTTCATTGGATGGTTATGTGATGGTGGTCTGGTGATAGGTGGGTGACACTCAGCGTGGGAAGGTCGGGGTCACATTAACGTGGAATTGGTTGATACCCGGCGATGGCATGTCGGGGGTCACATGGTTGTGATTTTGGGTGATACCGTTAACTGTGGAGACGGCTTCTTCGCCTGGACTCACGGTGCTCCTGAGCTAAAAGAAAACACGGCCAGGGGTAAAACAGGGGGGGAAGAAGGAGTAATCATCAGACCTTGCAACTTTAGAATTTCGAGGACCCCACCAAGTATCTCTTAATTGAAAATAATATATACCGTATATACTCGTGTATAAGCCGAGATTTTCAGCACCTTTTTTCGTGCTGAAAATGCCCCCTCGGCTTATACACGAGTCATAAGGCAGAAACCAGCGGGGGAGGGGATGCCGCGGCAGGAGCCGGTGGCTGGGATCATACTCACCCCTCCCCGTGCCATTGCTGAGGGTCCCTGCAATCCTGCGTTCTCCCCGTCTTCCTGCAGCTCTCCAGCACTGAGCGGTGATGTAATACCCGCTCATTAAGGTCATGTAATATGGACGCGACACCACTCCCATGGGCGTGGCCTCCATATTCATGGCCTTAATGAGCGGTATTACATCACCGCTCAGTGCTGGAGAGCTACAGGAAGAAGGGGAGAACGCAGGATTGCAGGGACGCTCAGCGATGGCACGGGGAGGGGTGAGTATGATGGAGGAGAGGACAAGGAGCACGGAGCAGGACGGGGGGGGAGAACGGTGGAAGCATGGAGGAGGAGGGGGAGAACGGAGGAAGCATGGAGCAGGACAGGGGGAGAACGGAGGACGGGGGAAGCATGGAGCAGGACGGGGGAAGCATGGAGGACGGGGGGGAGAACGGAGGACGGGGGAAGCATGGAGCAGGACAGGGGGAGGATGGGGGAAGCATGGAGCAGGACGGGGAGAGGATGGAGGGCACAGAGGAGCATGGAGCAGGACGGGGGGGCACAGGAGGACAGAGAAGGAATGGGGGAGCACAGCGGAGGATGGAGCAGGAGGGGGGAGTACAGAGGAGAATGGAGGAGCACAGAGCTGGATGGGGGAGCAAGGAGCAGGACGGGGGCAGCACAGAGCAGGAGGGCAGTTTATACACGCGGCTTATGCACGAGTCAATAAGGTTTCCCAGTTTTTTGTGACAAAATTAGGGGGGTCGGCTTATACACGGGTCGGCTTATACACGAGTATATACGGTATTAATAAATTGGCTGCTGTTGTGGTCTTTAACATCTAAGAGAAATTTGGTCTGTCATTTGTTATTGTGTGGGATGGTTGTAGGTCACGGGTAATCGACTTCTCCAGGCATCATGTCTGTACATAGCCTGCGTTCAGGGCCGGCTCCAGGTTTTTATGGGCCCTGGGCGAAAGAGTCTCAGTGGGCCCCCTTAACACAGACCACGATTCATGATGCACAGATACTGCAGAGAAATATGGGTATAGCACAAAACGCCAAACACTTCTCTTCTTCCATTACATGACTGATACCTATTGTAAATTGTACAATAGCTCAAAAACCGCCAAATCCTCACAGCGCACATTACAGACTGGACAGTACAATCCTCCATACAATATTATGGGCACCACATAGTCTCCCCCTCATCACCCATATAATACCCCATGCAGGATGTCACCCCGCCATCCCCCATATAATGCTCCATACAGAATACTAGACCCAATATAATGCTCCATACAGAATACTGGACCACAAATAATGCTCCATACAAAATATGGAGTTCTCCTCTACACTGTGCTGCATTCTGCACTGTTACGGCTCAGGAAAGGGCGCTGTGGAAAGACTCCCCATTATCATCATCATTGCCTGCCCATTATCATCATCATCATTGCCTGCCCATCATCATCATTGCCTCCCCATCATCATCATCGCCTCCCCATTATCATCATCATCATTGCCTTCCC
>JARQOD010006489.1:0-42680 GCA_033576555.1 Oophaga sylvatica | reverse complement strand
ACCGCACTGATGACTGTGTTCATGCAGTTACTTTTGCAAAACTCACCCCATTGGCTTATCTCTCTGGACTGCCAATTAATCACAGGGTTATGTTTAACCAACCAAGGAAGTCCCAACACAATAGGAGTAGGTAGACCCTCCAACACATAACAAGATAATTGTTCCCTATGTATCGCCCCTACCCGAATATCAATGTTATGGACCTCATGAACAAAGCTACCTTGGCCGAGAGGCCTGGCGTCAATGGAGAATATAGGGATCGGTTTGGCCAATACACTCAGAGGCATACCTTGAGCCTGAGCAAACTGAGCGTCAACCAGATTAGCCCCGGACCCACTATCAAGAAGAACAGAAAATCTCTCCACTCTCGTACCAACCACCATCTCCACTGGTACAAGGAACTGAGAAGAACTAGCGGACGAAATACATACTCCCAGGTTGTCGTCCACCACACAACCTGGGATTAACAGTTTTCCGGCAACTTTTTGCTCAACAAGGCACGGGATGGACATCCCCCAACAAAATGTCCCTCTTTCCCGCAGAAGAAACACCTTCTAGTCCTGCTGCGTACCACCAATCCCCTCCTACGAAATGATGTCCCTCCCAACTGCATAGGCTCCTCTGAACAGACAAGGGGAACCTCAACATAAGGGACTTTTGTAGTAGGTGGAGCAACTACCGGGGGCGGAGTTACCTCACCCCTCTCCCGAAGCCGTCTATCAGTACGGATAGCTAGGGCCATAGCAGCCTCCAGTGATGGAGGAGAATCATACTGAGCCAAAACGTCCTTTAATTTGTCAGAAAGCCCATGACAAAACTGACTCCTAAGAGCTGGGTCATTCCACTGAGTATCTGTGGCCCATCTACGGAACTCAGAAGCAAATTCCTCCGCCGGACGATCTCCCTGCTGTATCTTACGTAATTTTGTCTCAGCAAGAGAGACCCGATCTGGGTCATCATATACCAAACCCAGGGCAGTAAAAAATCGATCTACAGACTGTAGAGCCGGGGATCCCGGAGGAAGGGAGAATGCCCAGGATTGAGGGTCCCCTTGTAGGAGCGAGATAACAATTCCCACTCTCTGCTCTTCACTCCCTGATGATCGAGGCCGAAGCCGAAAATACAATTTACATGCTTCCCGGAATGTGAAAAATTTGTCTCGCCCACCAGTGAACCTG
This sequence comes from Oophaga sylvatica, assembly GCA_033576555.1. Taxonomy (NCBI): domain Eukaryota; kingdom Metazoa; phylum Chordata; class Amphibia; order Anura; family Dendrobatidae; genus Oophaga; species Oophaga sylvatica. Next base: position 41,502 of record JARQOD010006489.1, on the reverse strand, counting down.
TCCGGGAGAGCTACTTTAGGTTCAAATCTGGTTTGCTCCAGGGAGACAAAACTTTGGACTTAATGTCCGTCAGCTCCATGGATAATCCCTGCAACTGCAGAGCCAGCTGGGCTACTGGATCCATGGCAACTGGGGATAATTTTATTGGCCAGTGAAAATGTCACGCTGTCTAATGATATGTGTACGATGTCAGTAAACTATTCTTACAGAAACAACACTCTATACAACATATAGTTTAGCAACATCAGCATGTAAATATAGAATAGATTTACCTGACACGATATCCGTTGAACTCAGGGTTAATCTTGAGGACTTGATACGCTGTCACAGGAAAGAGGAGGACCGGGATCTAACCTGACCCTAAAACTGGGGTCCTAACTAATCCCTCACCTTGGAGGTACTGATAATGGTTCAGAGGTCCAAGTCTCCAGCCTAACCTAGTCTCCTATCAGTCCCTGAACCCTGTAATCAGTCCTAAGAAGGACCCTGATTACCACCAAAGGGATATGGGCTGATCTCTGCTAAATACACAGATTAGACATATAGGACAGACTGGAGAAAACACAGACTCGCATACACACTCAAACGCAGAAGGAACATAAATGGTCTGGGATATAAAACTCTAAGCAAGTTGAGCTTAAAACAACTAAGGAGCTCTTTAACTTAAGTCTATACAGATTCAATCCTATCTGTGGTCTGCATGAAGAATTTCACTGGCAACTCCCAAAACAGACAACCAGGGATTTAAAGGAAACCAATCAACAAATAATTAATTGCAGCCGGGAGAAACTGAACCCAGTCCCAGAACCGAGCACAGACAGAATTAACTCCCTCACTGCCAAACACAAAGAAACAGCAACTCAGCTGTGAGAAGTCAGAATGTGCAACCGCGACGATCTTCGTGGCGATGCACACATGACAGCCGGACATACTTGGACGAGAGCCAGCCTCATCCCCAGGACGGAATTGAGGAGGATCCAGACGTTTTTTGTCAGCATGTCTTTTCATGCGCTCGGATGACCGAATGAGTGCGGACCGGGTACTCTCCCATATGGAGGAAAATTCCTTAATCAGAGATTCCGCAGCTGGATTGTCCACAGAGATGGAGACAGGAGGGTGTTGACCGAAGACTACAAAAAACTGAGATTTGGAGGAAGATTCGCTCTCGTGATTGTTGTAAGAGAATTCGGCCCAAGGCAGGAGATCCACCCAGTCAGAATGGTGGGCATTAACGAAGTGCCGGAGATAACTGGTCAGATTCTGATTGATTCGCTCGACTTGTCCACTGGACTGCGGGTGGTAAGCAGAGGAGAGATCCAGGGTGACGTCTAGCAACTTACAAGTGGCTCTCCAGAAACGTGAGGTGAACTGCACCCCACGATCCGACACAATGTGACGAGGCAGACCATGAAGACGGAAGATGTGGCGGATAAAGTCTTTAGCCAGCTTGGGTGCAGACGGAAGCCCTGGCAGGGGAATGAAGTGAGCCATCTTGGAAAATCGGTCAACGACCACCCAAATGACCGTACAACCAGCAGAGACGGGAAGATCCGTTATGAAATCCATGGCTATATGCTGCCAGGGGGCAGCGGGTACAGGAAGCGGGAGAAGACGGCCGGCAGGCAGGTGTCTCGGAACTTTGTTGCGGGCACAGGAGGCACAGGCAGAAACAAAGTCTATTACATCCTTGTGCAGGGTAGGCCACCAGTAATGCCGGGTAATGAGCTGGAGGGTCTTTTTCTGACCAGCGTGGCCAGCTAGTTTAGACGAATGACCCCAGTGTAGGATCCTTTCCCGATCAGGTTCCGATACGAACGTCTTACCAGGAGGAAGACGATTTAGACTCAGGGGAGCCACCTGCATCACTCTGGTGGGATCGATGATATGTTTAGGTTCCTCCTCGAGATCCGACACCAGAAAAGACCGGGACAAGGCATCCGCCTTGATGTTCCTGTCGGCTGGGCGAAAATGTAACAAAAAATCGAAGCGGGCAAAAAACAAGGACCACCGTGCTTGGCGAGGGTTAAGCCTCTGGGCATGCTGGAGGTAAGCCAGATTCTTGTGGTCTGTGTAAATGATTACCGGATGAAGAGCCCCCTCGAGTAGGTAACGCCACTCCTCTAATGCCAGCTTGATGGCCAATAATTCTCGGTCTCCTATGGAGTAATTGCGCTCAGAAGAGGAGAAGAGTTTGGAGAAGAAGCCGCAAGATACCATCCTCCCGGATGAAGATTTTTGAGTAAGTATCGCTCCGGCTCCAGAAGAGGAAGCGTCCACCTCCAGGAAGAACTGCTTGTTGCCATCCGGGCGATGCAGCACTGGAGCGGAAGAGAAGGCCTGTTTTAAGGACAGAAAGGCCTCTTCTGCTTCGGGCGTCCACTGTTTGGGGTTAGCATCCTTGCGGGTGAGCGCGGAGATTGGAGCAGTCCGGGAAGAGAAGTGCGGTATGAAGAGGCGGTAATAATTGGCGAATCCCAGGAACCGCTGAATGGCCTTCAACCCCTCCGGTCGGGGCCATTTCTCGATAGCAGATAGTTTCTCCGGATCCATTCGTAGGCCTGTCTGAGAAATGATGTAGCCCAAAAACGGAAGCGAGGTCTGCTCAAAGAGGCACTTCTCATATTTGGCGAAGAGGTGATTCTGCCTGAGCCTGAGCAGAACCTGACGAACATCCCTCCGGTGAGACTGGAGATCCGGAGAGAAGACCAAGATGTCGTCTAGGTACACCACAACGCAGGAGTAGAGAAGGTCTCGGAATATGTCATTGACCAACTCTTGAAAGACTGCCGGAGCATTACAGAGACCAAAGGGCATCACCAAATACTCGTAGTGGCCGTCTCGGGTGTTGAATGCCGTCTTCCATTCATCTCCCTGACGGATACGGACTAGGTTATATGCTCCACGAAGATCCAGTTTGGTGAAGATTCTAGCCCCCCTCAGACGATCAAACAATTCTGGAATGAGCGGAAGAGGGTACTTATTCTTCACTGTGATCAAGTTTAGGCCTCTGTAGTCAATACAGGGACGGAGAGAGCCGTCTTTCTTTTTGACGAAGAAGAAACCTGCTCCCGCTGGGGAGGTAGATTTCCGGATGAATCCCTTGGCCAAATTCTCCTCGATATATTCGGACATCGACCTAGTCTCAGCAGCGGACAATGGGTAAATACGCCCACGGGGAGGCGTAGTACCGGGTAGTAGGTCGATCGGGCAATCATACGGTCTGTGAGGAGGTAATGTCTCTGCTTCCTTTTTATTAAAGACATCAGCGAATGACCAATATGGAATCGGGAGCCCTGGTAGATTAGCTGGTGTAGGAGAAGGACGGACGGGATGAACAGGAACCAAACACGTTTTATGACAGTCCTGTCCCCAGCGAAGGATCTCTCCAGTCTGCCAGTCGAGCACGGGTGCATGCTTTTGGAGCCAAGGCAGACCTAGTAAGAAAGCGTGAGAGAGTCCAGGCAGAACATGAAACGAGATACTCTCCGAATGCAGCATTCCCACCTGCAGGGTTATAGCTTCAGTGATAAGTTGGATGGGACGTGGTAGGAGACCCCCATCCACAGCAGCAACAGATACTGGTTCAACCAGAGGTCTGGTAGGAATGCATATTTTTCCACTAGAGCCTCTGAAACAAGATTCCCGGCTGCTCCAGAATCAAGTTGGGCTAGTTCGAAATAACGGTTTTCACCGAGAAGAATTGAGACTGACAGCAGCAGGGATGAAGAGGATTTATTCTTGTCTAGGTTGACCTCTCCGAGCGAACCTAGACACAGGCGTTTCCCGACCTCTCGGACAGGTACGGATCCGGTGCTCCTTACTGCCACAGTAGAAGCAACTCCCCTCAGCACGGCGTAAGTCCTGACGGGCTTTGACCATCTTGGTTTGGTCGACCTGCATAGGCTCAGCATTGTGCACCTGGGAGAAACGGAAGGAGTTACAGGTCTCTGAAAAGAAGGTGCTAGACGAGGAAACCTTCTCTCACGGGTGACCTCTTTGGCACGCTCCTGGAACCGTAGATCAATTCGATTGGCAAGAGTTATTAGGTCATCAAGAGAGGTTGGAATGTCCCGACCGGCAAGTTCATCTTTAATACGGCCAGACAGACCCTCCCAGAAAACCGATATCAGAGCGTCATTGTCCCAAGCCAGCTCCGAGGCTAGAGTACGGAACCGTATGGCATATTGACCAACGGTGAGACTTTCCTGACGGAGACGCAGCAGAGATGATGCAGAGGAGGTCTTCCATCCGGGTTCGTCGAATACCTTCCGGAAGGCCGAGAGGAAAGCGGGCAGGTCAGACACCAGAGGATCCTCCCTCTCCCATAGAGGATTAAGCCAGGCCAGAGCCTCTCCGGTGAAATGGGACATGATGAAGGCAATTTTGGCCCGGTCGGAGTTAAACTGGTGTGCCAGGAGTTCAAAATGCAGGGTACACTGGTTAATGAAACCCCGGGCCAGAGCTGGATCGCCTCCAAACCGAGGAGGAGCTGAGAGTCGAGGTCCAGGAATGGAAACCACGGAATTGGTAAGCAGCGGGACTGCCGGATTACGAGTCATGGCGCCCTCGGGGGTTGTTGGTAAAGTAGTCAGGGTGTCCAGGCGGGAATTAACATTCCGTAAGTGACCCAGGATGGACTCCTGTTGAGACCTCTGACGAGACAGTTCATGACACAGGTCCGAGAGTGAAGGGGTTTGGGTGCCACCGGGTTCCATGGCCCGAGCAAACTGTAACGGGTCTGGTAGGCGGAACCTCTGAGCTTTATTATACAAGAAGGCTTTCCTTGTAAAGGAGCGGGTGGCGCCCGGGGAGACTGACAGGAAGTCACGGCAAGTGACAGGGACAGTCTCTGGATAGGTATGCAGGGAGTCACGGCAAGTGACCGGGGCAGTCTCTGGATAGGTATGCAGGGAGTCACGGCAAGTGACCAGGGCAGTCTCTAGATAGGTAGGCAGGGAGTCACGGCAAGTGACCGGGGCAGTCTCTAGATAGGTAGGCAGGGAGTCACGGCAAGTGACCGGGGCAGTCTCTGGATTGACATGCAGGTAGTCACAGCAAGTGACCGGGGCAGTCTCTGGACAGACAGGAAGGTATATACGACCTGAGATGGTGGAGCCTCCCGGTAGGCTAGCAGGCAGATAGCAGATGACCGCTCCCAAGTGAGCAGGCGAGAGTCTCTGGAATAGCCGAGGATCACCGCATGTGACGTCCGAACCTCCGGGTAGGGCTGCAGTCAGATGGCAGATGAGCGCTCCCAAGTGAGCAGGCGAGAGTCTCTGGAATAGCTGATGGTCACCACATGTGACGGCCGAACCTCCAAGTAGGCTTGCGGACAGGTAGCAGACAGCAAACGGGCAGGAAACAGGCAGGTAACTTGTAACGGCACCTGAGGGCTGAAGCAGAGTAAAACAGTGCAACAACAACATTGCCCGGGCACCTCCATTAAGGAGGAAGTACTTTATATAGGGTGGAGTCCTCCGGCATTGGCCGGGGACCTTTTTGAAAAATGCGCGCGGCCCCTTTAAGAGCGGGGGAGCGCTCGGGCGCGCGCCCTAAGTCCAGAAGCAGGGAAGGAGCGCGCGGCCCCAGCAGGAGGGAAGGAGGACGCTGAGCGCGGGTAAGGGGGGCGACGTCCCTGCCTGGCAGAGGACGCTGTTGCAGGGGAGCAGCGTCCCTGCCTGGCAGAGGGCAGGGACGTCGGCGCTACAGAATGCCGTCTTCCATTCATCCCCGTGCTTAATGCGAATAAGGTTATACGCCCCCCTGAGGTCAAGCTTGGTAAACCAAGTAGCGTTTTTCACCCTGGAAAACAGGTCAGAAATCAAGGGTAACGGGTATTGATATTTCACAGTAATATTGTTCAAGAGACGATAATCAATACACGGCCTTAATGAACCATCCTTTTTGGCCTCAAAGAAAAAACCGGCACCTAAGGGTGAAGAGGATGGTCTGATATGACCCTTCTCCAATGATTCCTTGATATAAGACCGCATAGCGTCATGTTCAGGTACAGACAAGTTAAAAAGGCGACCTTTAGGGAATTTACTACCCGGCACTAATTCAATAGCGCAGTCATAGCTCCTATGGGGAGGCAAGGATGCAGATTTACTTTCGCTAAACACATCAGAAAAATCAATCAAAAAGTCAGGAACATCCTGAGCCTGGGGGGAGGCAGAAAAAACAGGAGTGTTGGTATTAACACATTGGCAGCCCCAACTGGTTACAGACACAGATTTCCAATCCAAAACAGGATTATGAGACTGTAACCAAGGGAAACCCAGTACGATAATGTCATGCAGATTATACAGAACCAAAAATTTGCAGCACTCCTGGTGATCAGGTTCAACCCTCATTATCACCTGAGTAGAAAACTGGGGTTTATTCTCAGCCAAAGGGGTAGAATCGATCCCCAGTAGGGGAATAGACTTCTGTAGGGGTATCAAGGGAAACCCACAACGTTTAGCAAAATCATAATCCATCAGGTTAATAGCTGCTCCAGAATCAACGAAAGCCTGAGCAGAAAATGAGGACAGAGAGCATATCAGAGTGACAGTTAATAAAAACTTAGTCTGAATACTACCCAAGACAACTGAGCGTGCAAAACGTCTTCCCGCTTAGGGCAGACTGAAATAGCATGAGAGGCATCACCACAGTAGAAACATAACCCATTGCGCTTTCGAAACTCATGACGCTGTGCCCCAGAAACCACTCTATCACACTGCATGGGTTCAGAAGCAGGTTCACAAGGCAACACTATTCCACGCATACTTCTCCGCTCACGCAAACGTCTGTCAATTTGAATCGCTAATGACAAAGAATCATGAGACCAGAGGGGATAGGGAATCCCACCATAACATCCTTTACATTATCTGACAGACCCTTCGAAAAAGGGCTGCCAAAGCGTCGTCATTCCATTTGGTCAGGACTGCCCACCTGCGGAATCTCTGACAGTATAACTCAGCGTCATCAAGCCCTGATTTAATGCCAACAAGGCTTTTTCAGCTTGATCAGTGACATTAGGCTCATCGTACAATAACCCCAAGGCCTGAAAAAATGCATCAACATCACTCAAAACAGGATCCCCAGGTGTCAGGGAAAAAGCCAATCCTGAGGATCGCCGCGTAGGAGAGAGATGATAATTTGAACCTGCTGCGCTGCGTTCCCTGAGGACTTAGATTTTAAGGCAAAAAACAATTTACAATTATTTTTGAAATTCTGAAACTTAGCTCGATCCCCTAAAAACAAATCTGGCATGGGAATCTAGGTTCCACAACAGGCAACCCAGCAAGATAGATAGCAATACTCCGAACCTCAGCGGCAAGCTGATCCACACGGCCAGACAACTGTGCAAACTCCATTGAGAGAAAAGATCCTCCCAGCACCCAGAGATACAGAGGAAAAAAAAAAGCCACAAACAGAAAAATATCTCTGACAACCTTTTTTCTTTCACAATATTTTTTCCCTTCTGTGAGTACCATACAATTTTCAACTTTTAGGCCGGTGATACTGTTATGTTTCGGCAGCTGAGGAGTGCAGGCAAAAAAGGCAATACACCAGAGCAGTTGGAATCTATGAGATTGCAGTACCCTGACCAACCACCACAACTAGAGGCAGCCGTGGAGCGTTCCCACGTTGGTCCTAGACGCCTCGTCACAGCTTGAGAAACCAACTACACCTAAAGATAGAAATAGGAAAGCTATCTGCCCCGGAGCAGAACCCCAAAGATAATAGAAAGCCCCCAAACATGTAATGGCGGTTAGACAAGATGAAATACTGACACAGAAAAAAAATAGTATGGGCAAACGCTGGGGCCCAAACTAACTAAATAGAAAAGGATAGGAAGGGTACTTACTGCAATCCAAATATCCTGATATAAGACCCAACCATTTACACAATTTAAAAAGGCGACCTTGAATTTACACACCGACTTTCAATAATTAGTCTCTAGGTGTAGCAAGATCAGATACTCGCTAAAAACATCAGAAAAATCAATCAAAAATCAGGAACAACTGGGAGGCAAAAAAACGGAGGTGGCTTGAACCATGCCCCAAGTACAGCACAATAATGCAAAAGATTAGACTAAAACCAAAGAAAAAATCCAGTACTTAATGCATGAGATATCAGACACAAACAGCAGGTGACAGGGTAATATTCCTAGTGAAATGGGATTCCAGACCAAAGAATGATCCCGGAATACTCTAGGGGAAGGTGAACTCACCTTTAAAAGACATCATAACACAGTAATTGCCCAGACTCACAATCTCACTGGACAGACAATGACAGTAGATAACCAGAGGACAGTTATAAAACTTAGTCTCAAACACCCAAACAATGAGCGTAAAGTGTCCCCTGGGGTGAATGGCACACACGTAAACATAACCCTTGGCTTGACTGAGTGTGAGAATACCATTTACATGCTTCAAGAACATTCACAGCACACACTATACGCAACTCCCCACAGATATATAAAGTCTGTCAATTGAGTCGTTGACAGTCATTGAGACCAGTGGACTCCCACCTTCCATTCAGTTTCTGACAGATCGAAAAGGGTGCAAGGTCGATTATTTGGTTCAGGACGTGCGAATCTCACAGTATAAGGTATAGCCCATTTAATGCAACACTTCAGCTGGTCATTAGCTCATGTCAAACCCACTAGAAAAAGATCAACATCACTCTAAAAGAAGAAAAAGAATGGGGATCGCAGAGAGTATAATTTACAGCTCCTGTTCCCAGGACTTAGATTAGAAAACATTTAATTATTTGAAACTGACTTCTCGCCCTAAAAAATGCATGAACTGAGGTTCGGCAACACAAGTAAGAAAGAACCTCAGCGAAGGATCCAGGCCACTGTGCAACCCATTGAGTAGAAAAGATCTCAGCACCCAAGCGAGGACCAACAGAAAGCCTGACAATTTCGTTCACAATATTTTCCTTGTAGTGCATACATTTTCAGATTAGCCGTGAACGTTGTTTACGGCAGTGGAGCGCAAAAGGCATCACCAAGCAGTTGAAATCATGAGATGGTACGAAACCCAAATAGAGGCACGACTGAGCTTTACGTGGCTAGCCCCTAAAGTAGAAACCGACTAACTAGGATAGAGGGAAGCTATGCCTGGGCAGACACGAAAGATAAGAAAGCCCCCAAACATGGAAGGCCGAACACATAAATACTGCAAGAAAAAAATAGTATGGAAAGCTGGGCCCCAATAACGAACTAGAAAGGATAGGAGTACTTACTTGATGAAAACCGAAAGAGCACCAACTTGTCACTGATTCGAAAAACTCCTGAGATCAGCCTCCTGGACCTAATTAGTTCTCTTGTACAAAATAAACAGGATATGGAAAGACGCAAAGACAACATAGTGGACTGAACTAAACTTGAATGTGCACAAACCCCCGACTCTAACCCCACGAAGTGCAGGAAAGATCAAATGTAGCGACAACAACTAGCTGTCTCATCCTCAGAGATGCACCACACAGCGCTGGTAAAATGAATGAAGGATTACAGTCCAGAACAATATATCTAGGCACCCTGATAAGTATTCCCCTTATATAAGCCAGACAGTAGCACCGACCCAGTCCCACATTTTCACTGTGACAACCCACGACTTCCACTAGGGACTCTGCTCGAGTAACCATCTCCCTATCCACAACAGATTACTGTCACACAACACCGTGCGGCTCATCTGTGTAGTGATTACTGTACAATGCGGCTCCTCTGTGTAGTGATTGCTGTGCTGTGCGGCTCCTCTGTGTAGTGATTGCTGTACAGTGCGGCTCCTCTGTGTAGTGATTACTGTACAGTGCGGCTCCTCTGTGTAGTGATTGCTGTACTGTGCTGCTCCTCTGTGTAGTGATTACTGTACAGTGCGGCTCCTCTGTGTAGTGATTACTGTACAGTGCGGCTCCTCTGTGTAGTGATTGCTGTACTGTGCGGCTCCTCTGTGTAGTGATTACTGTACAGTGCGGCTCCTCTGTGTAGTGATTACTGTACAGTGCGGCTCCTCTGTGTAGTGATTACTGTACGGTGCGGCTCCTCTGTGTAGTGATTGCTGTGCGGCTCCTCTGTGTAGTGATTACTGTACACACCGTGCGGCTCATCTGTGTAGTGATTACTGTACAATGCGGCTCCTCTGTGTAGTGATTGCTGTGCTGTGCGGCTCCTCTGTGTAGTGATTGCTGTGCTGTTTTCTGCCTCACCGTAATAAATAGACCTACATATTTAGTCTTAAATGAAAGGGAAACTCTTAAGGAAACCTATGATTCCCCTGTCGTCTCTGTACGAGGTTTCCAGTCAGAGATATGGAATTAAGAAGTTTTCTAGTACTTGTCAAAAGAGGAGTACATGTCCTAGCTCCGCCCACCCAGTGATGTCACCCAATAGAAAGTATAAGGCTATGAAGCCCAATTACAAGGGTGTCATTTGCCCAGGGTGCCAGCAAGAATCTGTGCTGATGAACAATTTTCCCTTGAGGAAGGCGTCTGTTATGGTTCGGTAACCTAGGAGGATAACAGGAAAAATAATCTAGGCAACCAGACACCCAGTGAAGTTGGTAACTTAGCGGATTGCAGACCTCTGAACTGACAACACCACTAGAATTAGCCTTGGAACATACTACGATGACCTAGACGCCTCGACACAGCCAAAGAGTTAACTAAGCCTAAAAAGAGAAAGGGGAAAGCTAACTGCCCCGGAGTAGAGCCCCAAAGGAATAGATAGTCCCCCAAACATATATTGCCGGTGAGACAGATGATGCACAAACACAGACAGAAAATAGAGTAAGCAAATGCTGGGGCCCAAACTGTCTAGATAGAACAGGACAGAAAAGATACTGTCTGCAATCCTGCAAAAACCCTAAGAAAAATTCCAACACGTCTGATATGCAAAAATACTGAGGCCACACGACCTCTCCCCCACTGAATCAGAACTCTGGTGTGAACTGGATGCAAACAGATACTTGTTGTGAATGTTTTAGAAATGAATTCTGAGCAGAAGCTCCCTCTGGTGGTTACCAACAGTACTTAACCACTCAATGAGGATTGGCAATCAGGATTCACGGACTGGCTTGACATAAGGGAGGTTCCCTCCCATTATGGTTGCCGGTGATCAATTGTTCTTGTCTCAACTGTGGTTCCTGGTTCACTTGGAAGCTTGCTGAGACTTGCCTCTTCTTCTGCTTTCAGATAAGATATTTTCTGTTTTTGTTTTTGTGCTTACCTTTTGCATTTTTCTCTGCATTTCTGTGAGGTTAGCCAGGTTCCCCTCCCCCTGGGGGGCTTGGGCTCCTCTCGGTTCCGCTGGAGCCACTGTTGTTTGTTCATTTGCCTTTTTCAGTTTTTTCAGTGGCTGCGACTTAGTTTTGTTACACCAGAGAACTGATTTAGGTGGTAGAGGTCGTGTGATCTCAGGTGTTTTTGCAATTAGTAGCGTTGGCATTTTTTAGGGTTTTTTTTGGATTGCAGTGAGTATCCTTTCTATCCATTTCTGTCTAGGCAGATTGGGCCCCAGCGTTTGTTCATACTATTTTCTGTCTGTGTCTGTATTTCCTCTTGTCTAACCGCCATTACATGTTTGGGGGCTTCCTATGTTCTTTGGGGATCTGCTCTGGGGCAGATAGCTTTCCTCTTTCTATCTTTAGGTGTAGTTAATCTCTCAGGCTGTGACGAGGCGTCTAGGACCAACGTAGGAATGCTCCACGGCTGCCTCTAGTTGTGGTGGTTAGTCAGGGTACTGCAATCTCATAGATTCCAACTGCTCTGGTGTATTGCCTTTTTTACCTGCACTCCTCAGCTACCAAAACATAACAGTATCACCGGCCTAAAAATTGAAAATTGCATGGTACTCACAGAAGGGAAAAAATATTGTGATAGAAAAAAGGTTGTCAGAGTTGTCAGAGATATTTTTCTGTTTGTTGCATTTTTTTTTTTTTTTTTCCCTCTTTTTCTCTGGGTGCTGAGGAGGATTTTTTTTTTCTCTCAATGGAGCTTGCACAGCTGTCTGGCCGTGTGGATCAGCTTGCCACTGAGGTTCGGAGTATTGCTACCTATCTTGCTGGGTTGCCTGTTGTGGAACCTAGGATCCCCATGCCAGATTTGTTTTTGGGAGATCGAGCCAAATTTCTGAATTTCAAAAATAACTGTAAGTTGTTTTTTGCCTTAAAACCTAAGTCCTCAGGTAACGCAGCACAGCAGGTTCAAATTGTCATCTCTCTCCTGCGCGGCGATCCTCAGGATTGGGCTTTTTCCCTGACACCCGGGGACCCTGTTTTGAGTAATGTTGATGCATTTTTTCTGGGTCTGGGGTTATTGTACGATGAGCCTAATGTTACTGATCAAGCTGAAAAAACCTTGTTGGCATTAAATCAGGGGCTTGAGGACGCTGAGTTATACTGTCAGAAATTCCGAAAATGGGCAGTCCTAACCAAATGGAATGATGATGCTTTGGCAGCCCTTTTTCGGAAGGGGCTGTCAGAGAATGTAAAAGATGTTATGGTGGGTTTCCCTGCTCCCTCTGGTCTCAATGATTCTATGTCATTAGCGATTCAAATTGACAGACGTTTACGTGAGCGTAGAGGTATGCGTGGAATAGTGTTGCCTTGTGAGCCAGCTTCTGAACCCATGCAGTGTGATAGACTGGCTTCTGGGGCACAGCGTCATGAGTTTCGAAAACGCAATGGGTTATGTTTCTATTGTGGTGACGCCTCTCATGCTATTTCTGTCTGCCCTAAGCGGGGAAGACGTTTTGCCCGCTCAGTTGTCTTGGGTAGTGTTCAGACTAAATTTCTGTTGACTGTTACCCTGATTTTGCTCCCTGTCCACATTTTCTGCTCAGGCTTTTGTTGATTCGGGAGCAGCTATTAACCTGATGGATTTTGATTTTGCCAAACGTTGTGGGTTTCCCTTGATACCCCTACGGAAGCCTATTCCCCTACTGGGCATTGATTCTACCCCTTTGGCGGAGAATAAACCCCAGTTTTCTACTCAGGTGATAATGAGGGTTGAACCTGATCATCAGGAGAGTTGCAAATTTTTGGTACTGTATAATCTGCATGACATTATTGTACTAGGTTTACCTTGGTTACAGTCTCATAATCCTGTTTTGGATTGGAGATCTGTGTCTGTGACCAGTTGGGGCTGCCAATGTGTTAATGCCAACACTCCTGTTTTTTCTGCCTCTCCCCAGTCTCAGGAAGTTCCTGACTTTTTGACTGATTTTTCTGATGTGTTTAGCGAAAGTAAATCTGCATCTTTGCCCCCCCCATAGGAGCTATGACTGCGCTATTGAATTAGTGCCTGGTAGTAAATTCCCTAAAGGTCGCCTTTTTAACTTGTCTGTACCTGAACATGACGCTATGCTGTCTTATATCAAGGAGTCATTGGAGAAGGGTCATATCAGACCATCCTCTTCACCCTTGGGTGCCGTTTTTTTCTTTGTGGCCAAAAAGGATGGTTCATTAAGGCCGTGTATTGATTATCGTCTCTTGAACAAGATCACTGTCAAATATCAATATCCGTTACCCTTGATTTCTGACCTGTTTTCCAGGGTGAAAAGTGTTACTTGGTTTACCAAGCTTGACCTCAGGGGGGCGTATAACCTTATTCGCATTAAGCACGGGGATGAATGGAAGACGGCGTTTAATACCCCAGAGGGGCATTTTGAGTACCTAGTGATGCCCTTTGGGCTCACTAATGCTCCTTCCGTCTTCCAGTCCTTCATGAATTACATTTTCAGGGATTTTGTGGATAAATTTCTGATTGTTTATTTGGATGATATCTTGATTTTTTCCAATGACTGGGACTCTCATGTGAAACATGTTCGGACTGTGTTCCAGATTTTGAGAGAGAATGCTCTGTATGTGAAGGGATCAAAGTGTCTTTTTGGCGTACAGAGGATCTCATTTCTGGGATTCATTTTGTCTCCATCTGTTATTGAAATGGACCCGGTCAAGGTTCAGGCCATCTGTGATTGGGTCCAACATACTTCATTAAAGGCTCTTCAGAGATTCTCGGGTTTTGCCAATTTTTATCGTAAATTTATTGGTAATTTCTCTGTTATTGTTAAACCATTAACTGATTTGACCAAAAAGGGTTCTGATGTGGTGAATTGGCCTCCTGAGGCAGTCTCTGCGTTTCAGGAACTTAAGCAGAGATTCACTTCTGCTCCTGTTCTACGGCAGCCTGATGTTTCTCTGCCATTTCAGGTGGAGGTTGATGCCTCTGAAATTGGGGCAGGTGCCGTTTTGTCCCAAAGAGATCCTGAGACCTCTAAAAGTAACCCTTGTGCCTTTTTCTCTAGAAAATTTTCTCCAACTGAACGTAATTATGACGTGGGTAATCGGGAGTTATTGGTCATGAAGTGGGCTTTTGAAGAGTGGAGACATTGGCTGGAGGGAGCCAAACATCAGTTGGTGGTCCTCACGGACTATAAGAATCTGGTTTATCTCGAATCAGCCAAGCGACTTAATCCTAGACAGGCCAGGTGGGCCTTGTTTTTCACACGTTTTAATTTTGTGGTTTCCTTTCTTCCTGGCACTAAAGGTACTGCCACACTAAACAATCCCGCTAGCGATCACGATAACGACGCATACTAATGCGATCGCTAGCGGGATTGTTTCTATATCGCTAAGTGCGGCCACATTTAGCGATATAGTTAACGACGCTATCGCCGTTAGCGATCTTCTTAACGACTTTAGCGGTACAAAAGTACCGCTAAATCGCTAAGAAAAGGTGCCACACTAGCGATATATACTTACCCAGCGGGAGCGCCGACGAGAAAATAGGGTCCGGAACGATTCCAGCGACGAGCGAGATCACAGCAGGAAGCTCATCGCTGGAAGCTGCCGCACTGAACAATATCGCTAACGGGATCGCTAAATAGTGACGTTTTTTAGCGATCCCGTTAGCGATATTGTTTAGTGTGGCATACCCTTAAGAATGTTAAGGCGGATGCCCTCTCGAGGAGTTTCCTTGCGGACTCTCCTGAGTTATCTGATCCTGCTTTTATTTTGAAAGAGGGTGTAGTTCTTTCCGCCATCTCGCCCAATTTGAGACTGGCTCTGGAAGGGTGTCAGTAGGATAAACCCGAGCGCTGCCCTATTGGGAAATTGTTTGTCCCAGACCGGTGGAAAAAGAGTGTGATGTCTGAGATTCATTGTTCCGCGTTGGCCGGTCATCCCGGAATTTTTGGTACCAGAGACTTGGCGAGTCAGTCCTTTTGATGGCCTACTTTGTCTCGTGACGTCAGGGAATTTGTGCAGTCCTGCGGGACTTGCTCTCGCTGCAAGCCTTGCTCTCGCTCTAGTGGTTTGTTAATGCCATTACCTGTGCCCAAGAGACCATGGACCATATCTCTATGGATTTTATTTCCGACCTCCCTGTTTCTCAGAGAATGACCGTTATCTGGGTGATTTGTGATAGGTAATGGCACAAGATGTATCATCTTGGAAAACCTAAGTTGCCTTCCTCCTCCGAATTGGTGCCTTTGTTCCTTCAGCACGTGGTTCGGTTACACGGCATTCCTGAGAACATTGTGTCTGACAGAGGAGTCCCGTTTGTTTCCAGATTTTGGAGGTCTTTTTGTTCTAAACTTGGTGTTCAATTGTCTTTCTCCTCTGCTTTTCATCCTCAGACCAATGGACAAACTGAGAGAACAAACCAGACATTGGAGACTTATCTGAGATGCTTTGTGTCTGCTGATCAAGATGACTGGGTCTCTTTTTTGCCTTTTGGCTGTGTTTGCTCTTAATAATAGGGCTAGCTCTACCACTTTGATGTCTCCATTTTTCTGCAATTTTGGGTTTCACCCTCGATTTTCTTCGGGACAGATGGAGGCTTCTGTCTGTCCGGGTGTTGACTCTGTTGTGGAGCGTATGCAGCAGATTTGAGACCAGGTAGTGGAGAGGTTGTCCCTCTCTCAGAAGAAGGCCCAGCGGTTTGCCAACCGGCATAGGACTGATGGTCCTCGGTTTAAAGTGGGGGACTTGGTCTGGTTGTCCTCAAAAAATATCCCTATGAGAGTTGCATCTCCTAAGTTTAAGCCTAGGTTCATTGGACCTTATAAGATCATGGAGATTCTTAATCCTGTTTCCTTTCGTTTACGTCTTCCAGGGACATTTAAGATCCATAACGTGTTCCACAAGTCCTTATTGAAGAGGTTTGTCGAGCCAGTGGTTCCTATGGCTGTGCCTCCTGACCCTGTTTTGGTTGAGGCAATCTGGAGTATGTGGTTGAGAAAATATTGGATTCTCGTTTTTCTAGATGGAAACTCCAGTATTTGGTTAAGTGGAAAGGTTATGGTCAGGAGGACAATTCTTGGGTGTTTGCTTCAGACATCCATGCTAGGAGACTGATCCGTGCGTATCACGAGCTCATCCTGACCGACCTGGTTGCACAAATGAGGGTTCGGTGACCCCTCCTCAAGGGGGGGGTACTGTTGTGAATGTTTTAGAAATGAATTCTGAGCAGAAGCTCCCTCTGGTGGTTACAAACAGTACTGAACCATTCAATGAGGATTGGCAATCAGGATTCACGGACTGGCTTGATATAAGGGAGGTTCCCTCCCATCATGGTTGCCGGTGATCAATTGTTCTTGTCTCAACTGTGGTTCCTGTTTCACTTGGAAGCTTGCTGAGTCTTGCCTCTTCTGCTTTCAGATAAGATATTTTCTGTTTTTGTGCTTACCGTTTGCATTTTTCTCTGCATTTCTGTGAGGTTAGCCAGGTTCCCCCCCCCTGGGGGGCTTGGGCTCCTCTCGGTTCCGCTGGAGCCACTGTTTGTTCATTTGCCTTTTTCAGTTTTTTCAGTGGCTGCGGCTTAGTTTTGTTACACCAGAGAACTGATTTAGGTGGTAGAGGTCGTGTGATCTCAGGTGTTTTTGCAATTAGTAGCGTTGGCATTTTTAGGGGTTTTTTTGGATTGCAGTGAGTATCCTTTCTATCCTTTTCTGTCTAGGCAGATTGGGCCCCAGCGTTTGCTCATACTATTTTTTGTCTGTGTCTGTATTTCCTCTTGTCTAACCGCCATTACATGTTTGGGGGCTTTCTATGTTCTTTGGGGATCTGCTCCAGGGCAGATAGCTTTCCTCTTTCTATCTTTAGGTGTAGTTAATCTCTCAGGCTGTAAGAAGGCGTTTAGGACCAACGTAGGAACGCTCCACGGCTGCCTTTAGTTGTGGTGGTTAGTCAGGGTACTGCAATCCAATAGAGTCCAACCTCTCTGGTGTATTGCTGTTTTTACCTGCTCTCCTCAGCTACCAAAACATAACAGATACTGAAGTAACAGGGTACTAGAAATGCATAAGCTGTGGCAAATGAGAAGAGTGTGACGATAACCTGAAATGGGAGCTCCATTCCTTATACTTTTCTAGAACTTTCCACAAATAGAACTGCTACCCCCATCATGTTTAGCCAGCACAGAGCCAAACCACCCCTCTCTTCCCCCTTGTGTCTGCAGCCTGCTAACTTCTTACAATTCACTCCTTCCTCTCGCCCTCCACCTCAGGAATGTCTTTGTCTTCAAACCCTGCGGGACTGTCCCATAGTATATAATGGGAATTCATTCTTTCAGTCATAAAACGCTGAGAGTTTGATAGAAACACCAAAGTTACAGTTCTGCAACATGCTCCTATCAGGCTTCGCTGCAGTGGCTCTGGTTACGTGCCAGCCCCAGCAGAACCAGAGAAATGGATTTCTCTGGAGCAGAGTGGAATAACTAGTCCGAGTTTAAACTCATTAGAACACTAATTTCAGAATAAAGTGAATGATGGTTCTGCCGAGACTGCTAGGTTCTCAAGCCCAGTTATATAGCTGAGAAGGTTTCAGACCCAAAACTACAACTCAGAGAAAAGGGGAGGACCCCGGTAACTCCGTCTTTTTACGATGTCATGAGCGAAAACTATAGAGTACAAACACTCAGTCGGGGTGATATATTTTGCTAGGGAGCCTGAGGTCCACAACCACACTGTCATGCATGGCGATGTGTGGCCCCTCCCTTCCCCCCAGCCTGATTCGCCGGAATGATCTAAGTGCCATGTAAGTTTTTCTTATTTAACCCTGTTTTATTTGTAATTGCTTGTACATATTCTTTTAATTGTCTCATTTTTTGTAAAACCTTTCTTAAAAACTTTATAAACACTGCCTAACTTTCTGGAGTAAAGATATAAAATTACTAGCTCGTTTCTATATGCGCTATAACGAATTTGCACGTGCCTGACGTATACTACGCTACTAAATTGGGGTGGCCTCTGCCCCACATTCTAGACCCAGAGGCTGGTGGCAGCTAGTGTGAGTGTGCTGGGCATCGCTGGCAGTGACGGAGCGGGTTTTATAAGTGTATTGCCTGGCTGCGGCTAGGAGTAGTTATAATTCCCTCACTGTAGCGTGCCCAAAAGCCAGTACATGTCCGAGCGGCCCGTCCGGCGACTAATTATCCTAGGTGCAGTTCCCTGACTGACCTGAGGGTAAG
The DNA here is from genome assembly GCA_033576555.1 of Oophaga sylvatica. Lineage (NCBI taxonomy): Eukaryota > Metazoa > Chordata > Amphibia > Anura > Dendrobatidae > Oophaga > Oophaga sylvatica. The sequence continues at coordinate 23,040 of JARQOD010006489.1, read as the reverse complement.
GGGGGCGCCGGAGAGCTGCAAGTTCCTAAGCGGAACTGGGAAGTGGGATAAGTATAAATCCCTGCATTCAACATATTGGTGGCAGCAGTGGGATCCTAAGCCATGATTCCCCGGGCCCTCAGTCTGTGTGCCGTTCCTGACATATTGGTGGCTGCGGTGGGAACCGAAGCCGTGATTCCCCGGGCCTCTGTCTGTGTGCCGTTCCTGATACAGAGTCCTGCACAGGCTCCAGCAGGGGACCTGGCTGAACTGACTCCAACAAAGCAGAAAACTGAGAAAAGCAAAAAGGAAAGCAAATGCCACAGAAATAAACCGCAAAATAACTTATCTGAAAGATGCAGGACACAGCAGGGAGCAAGCACACTTCCAAATGACTCAGGAAGAAACCAATCACAGGCAAGAATCATGATTAGGCTGCTCACTTAAATCTCCCAGTCAGTAACACCTGATTTCCAATCATCCCCGTCAGGTGTGAGACTTCTGTTAGTCAGGGCAGCTTCATTACCAGCAACTCCCACCAGAGGGAACCCAAACTCAGAAGTCAGATTAAAAGTGTTCACAACAGGCATCCCTCCCCCATCTCCACATGTCGTACCATTGACTGATAACTGTGAGTTCATATCTTAATCCACTTTAATTTTATAATTGTTTTATATACTATTTCTGTCTCTTTGTAACATCTTTTGTATTTTTGTAAACACTGCCTATTCTTTTTAGAGTAAAATCTATATTATTTACTAGTTCCATTTGCTTTGCTCTAAAATCTTACGGCCACGTCTCCATGCAAAATTCATGCTACCTAGTGGGTTGGCTCCTGACCCGATATTCATATAAGAACTAGAGCTGGTGGCAGCGAAGTGTTCTGGGCTTTTGGGGAAACTCTGGCAGTGACGGACGGAGGTTATTATCTGTATTTCCCACCTAGGCCTGGGGATATTCATACCGCTCTCCATGTAGAGTGCCTAATAGCCAGTACATGGCAAGGCGGCCCCACTTATCCTAGGTGTTGTTCCCTGACTGAACTGAGGGTAAGGGGGGGCGCCAGAAAGCTGCAAGTTCCGAACCTGGAACTTGAAAGAGGGATATAATAAATCCCTAACGAACTCAGAGCAACCAAACACCCCTGGTTTGTGACATGAGAGGAGACTGCTGGGAGATTATACAGTGTACATTGGAGGATTCTGGGTGATGAGAGGAGACTGCTGGGAGATTATACAGTATACACTGGAGGATTCTGGGTGATGAGAGGAGACTGCTGGGAGATTATACAGTATACACTGGAGGATTCTGGATGATGTCGGTCTCGTTGGTTGTCAGGTTCCTCTCAGATGTCAGGACTTCGCTCTCTATTTCTCCATGGAGGAGTGGGATTATGTAGAAGGACACCGGGATCTGTACTCGGACGTTGTGGTGGAGGAGCTCCGGTTTCGTCCATCACCAGGTAAGTAGAGCGTGTGTATTATACATTCTCACTGAGGGCACAGGCTGCGCTGGGGTCTTGTCGGACCCTCTCTCACCATGTGCAGGGAGGGCATACACCTTGGACAATGCCAGGTCATGTAGACGCCCTCAGTTTTCGCTCTTGTTCCGGTCTTACCTCTGTGGCGTGTCAGACTTGTCGGTCTCGCGATCGCCCGTCTCTGTACATGGCACAATGTGCACTTATCTGATCTCCACGTCCTATTCTAGAAGTCACAGGAAACCAGTCTGTAGCTGGCAGCGGAGGTCGGCGACTGCCACACAGCTGCTCATACAGGAGAATGGCATGTTGGCATTAATTTGATACCGCCTCCTCGGTGAGCATGCCACCACCATAAGATTCTCACCATCCCAGCCTGCTTCACACTGCACAATATTAGAGAGATTCCTAAACTCTCATTATCATGCATAATACCTTGCATATCTTCTTCTGACTGATCAACTTGTGGCTCTGGCTTCCTCCAGTGCTTCTTCCAGTGCTTGAAGCCAATACTAAATTCAACTCAGGTGGTCCTCCTAGTCTTTCTTCATGATCCCATTTCATGCTTTCCTACAGATGGTTCCAGGAGTAGAAATCTTCCGGAGAGATGTCCGGCTCCTCACTATTCCCAGGATTGCCCAGAGGAGAATGTCCTAGAGAATCATCAGGTAGAATGACGCTATCGTCTCCACCACATGCGACCATAAATCACTGATTCGTGGCTCATTTCACATTTTCTTGTATTTTAGATTGAAGATCTGATCAATATTAAGGTTGAAGTCCTAGATGAAGAAAAGGAAATAGATTTTATGGCCATGCAGCAGTGTAAGGAGGGGGACGTTCATGTCTATTAGAGGCAGGGCTGCCATCAGGAATTTCAGGGCCCCAAACTGTCACAATTTTTGGGCACCCTTGAGACTTCGCCCAGACTCCATGCTCTCACCACAGCTGCGCCATCATCCCTCAAACCTTCCACAGTCCCACTGCCCACTTTTAGAAAAACTCCACATCTGCACCACATCCTCACCAATCACACATTAACAGTTCCCATTGAATGCCAGATCACACTCAAAAAATCTTACAGCCATCAGCTTTTATTTTGGACGAAAGTCTCCACCATGACAAGGTAGACTCTTCTGGCTGGGCCCTACTGTAAACAGTCAAATATAATGGTCCAAAAAACTGGTTAGGGGTTAGGCACTTCAAAGTTCATCAAATAACAAAATCAGGTGGTAAATCAGAAGAGAATCCAAACAATTAGGAATAAAACAATGTACTTTTTAACTGGTTTTATAATCTTGTAAACTAATAAGACTGGGAATATAACCTTCAAAAAAGGGGAAACTACGGCAGGACCATTATTAAGACGTTAGTGGTAGTAGGGAGATGGACGAGATAGAGATAGGGATCCTAATATTCCTGGTGTGCTAGTGCCATGAGGTGAACAGATAACCACGGGTGATAGGTGCTTCACACCAGAGGAGTCCGCAGGTAAAGCCCCCGTCACACTAAGCGAGATTGCTGAAGCGTCACCGATTTTTGTGACGCAACAGCGACCTAGCCAGCGATCTCGCTTAGTGTGACATTCAGCGACGACCAGCCCCCCCTGCTGGGTATCGCTGATCGTCGTTGTGATGAAACGGTGCACACACACGACGGCTGCTGCCGTCCGACCCGGTAAACTGCAGGGATTTATAATTATCCCACTTCCACTTAGGAACTTGCAGCTCTCTGGCGCCCCCCTTACCCTCAGGTCAGTCAGGGAACTGCACCTAGGATAAGCAGTCGCCAGACGGGTCACTTGGATGTGTGCTGGCTATTGGGCACGCTGCAGTGAGGGAATTATAATTACTCCGAGCCGCAGCCGGGTAATACACTTATAATACCCGCTCCGTCACTGCCAACGCCACCCCATATGTCAACACTTTACACCCCCTTCTTTTTAGCTGCCACCAGCCACGGTTTACTTGAAACAATTTATCAAGAGGGTCCGTAGCAACCCCAAAACAGTAGCGTAGTACTTCAGGCGCGTGCGAATTCGTTTATAGAGCAGGAGAAACAAACTAATAAATTTATAGGTTTATTCCTTAAAAAGACAGGCAGTGCTTATACAATATAAAAAGATGGAACAAACTGAGACAATATCGTTATGTACAAAACAATTAGAAAATAAAAGGGGTTAACATAAGGAAGATCAACTTACAGTTCTTAGATCATAGTAGGCAAGCCATGCGGTCGGGGGAGGGGAGACATCACAATGCATCACAGAGCTGCTATAAGTCTGGTGTCCAGGGCAGATCTGACCAGAATACCTGGCCCCTACCTTATAGACCTGTGGCCGTGACATCATAAACGGGGTGGAGTTACCAGGGTCCTCCTCTTGCTCTAAGGGTTACTCTTAGTTCAGAAAACTCAAAACTTTCATAAATAAGAGATGGAGTCTCATACAGCGATGCAGAGCATACCATTGTACTCCGCAAGATGTTGGCGTGCATTTAAGTCTAAACGCAGAGTGCCTGGGTGGATCTGCTAAGCAGAAATCTGTTTCTTAGGTTCTGCTGGTGCCAGCGCTTAGAAACTTCACTGATCCCTGGATTCACCGATGAATTGGCAGATATGAAAATTTCATACTTATAACATACACAGGAGCCAAGATTTTTGATCTTGAATAACTACCATGCAACAAAGGAACAGACCATGTGGCTTGTTAGCCGCTTTCAGCCGGCCTCCCTGTGGGGGCTAGCCACCTGGAATCAGATTACACAGAGTGTGTAGTGAGCTGAAGGGGGGGGAAGCCCACAGGCTGCAAAGCCTAATGAATGCAGTAGCTGTGGAGACTTCTAGAGAAGTACAGGATATGGAGCTTGCAGGATCATCACAGTCGTTGAATGTCCTTGACCATTTTTTTCATCGTTGGGTCTCCCGCTGGCAGGCACGCATCGCTGCGTGTGACCGTGGGAGACCAACGATCAGCGAGCTTGGGAGCTGGTATCCAATGTACATATCGGGTAACTAAGCACTGCGCGGCACCAAGTTGCTGTAGAGTGCTGAGAGCCGGTATCCAGGGTACATATCGGGTAACTAGGTGCCGCGCGGTGCTTAGTTACCCGATGTGTACATCGGATACCAGCATGCTCACTGGTCTTTATCGCTGGTGAGTCTGCCCATGTGACAGCTCACCAGCAATCAGCTAACGATGTTCCAGCGATCCCATCCATGTCGTACCGTTGGTGGGATTGCTGGGACATTGAAGACTGTGACAGGACCCTAAGAGGTAGTTCCTAATCCTATCCTTATCTCGAAGTGCAGATTAAAGTAATGTACAGACAAGGTGTCTTATTAACCTGCCCAGAGATGGTCGCAGGATGGCGTGCAGTGGCGCCAGTCGGGTGGGAGGGCAACGTTTCGCTGCTCGCTTCTTCCGGGGGCATTGCCTAACGGGGGAAGCTCTGTCTGCTAAATATTTTGTATTTGTGACGTACATGGCCTAAATAGGTTATCTCTGGGATGTCCATCAATAGCGTGAGTCCCGCCTCCTATGACAAAAGGGACTTCCTGAATCATGCTTCGGTGAGATGCAGAGGAACGCACCTGCAGTCACATGAGGGAGCACATCCGGAAGCCGGAATGGGCCGAGTCTCGGAATAAGTTCTGACTGAGGTGTCCCAGTGAGTTAAAGATGCCGGGATGGGGGCGGAGATGCCATATTTAGTAAGTGACTGGTGGCTACAGGAGAAAAGACACTGGCAAACTGACGATGTGTTCGTGCTGGATGCATGTTGCTAAAAAAAAAAAAAACCTCATGAGATGTCCATGTAGCAGACCCTTGAATATCAGGACCTATCATAACCAGGGTTCAGGGTAAAAGAAATACTGAGTTGATATTACACTGAAAATAAAGATGAGTTTAAAGCAATGAATAGGATGGATGGGGGGAGTGAAGAGAGTGAGAGATAAATGAGGAATAAATCAATAAATGGTAATAATACACAGGAGCTCTGTATATAGTGTCATTGTACAGGTAATACAGTGATCACCAGTGACATTATACACAGGATCTCTGTATATAGCATGTAATGTACAGGTAATACAGTGCTCACTGGTGACATTATACACAGGAGCTCTGTATATAGTACAGGTAATACAGGGATCACAAGTGACATTATACACAGGAGCTCTGTATATAGTACACTGTACAGGAAATAGTGATCACCTGTGACATACACAGGAGCTCTGTATATAGTGTTAGTGTACAGGTAATACAGGGATCACCAGTGACATACACAGGAGCTCTGTATATAGTACAGTGTACAGGTAATACAGGGATCACAAGTGACATTATATACAGGATCTCTGTATATAGCATGTAATGTGCAGGTAATACAGTGCTCACTGGTGACATTATAACAGGTGCTCTGTATATAGTACAGGTAATACAGGGATCACAAGTGACATTATACACAGGAGCTCTGTATATAGTACACTGTACAGGAAATAGTGATCACCTGTGACATACACAGGAGCTCTGTATATAGTGTCAGTGTACAGGTAATACAGGGATCACCAGTGACATACACAGAAGCTCTGTATATAATACAGTGTACAGGTAATACAGGGATCACAAGTGACATTATATACAGGAGCTCTGTATATAGTGTATAATATACAGGTAATACAGTGATCGCCAGTGATATTATACACAGGAGCTCTATATAGCATATAATGTACAGGTAATACAGTGATCACTGGTGACATTATGCACAGAAGCTCTGTATAGAGTGTACAGGTAATAGTGATCACCAGTGACATACACAGGAGCTCTGTATATAGTACAGTGTACAGGTAATACAGGGATCACAAGTGACATTATACACTGGAACTCTATATAGTGTAATGTCACCTGTGATCACTATATTACCTGTACACTGACACTATATACAGAACTCCTGTGTATAATGTCACTGGTGATCCCTGTATTACCTGTACACTGACACTATATACAGAACTCCTGTGTATAATGTCACTGGTGATCCCTGTATTACCTGTCCACTGACACTATATACAGAACTCCTGTGTATAATGTTACTGGTGATCACTGTATTACCTGTACACTATATGCAGAGCTCCTGTGTATAATGTCACTGGTGATGACTGTATTATCTGTACGCTGACACTACATACAGAGCTCCTGTGTATAATGTCACTGTTGACCACTGTATTACCTATACACTGTCATTATACACAGCAGCTTTGTACATTGTCACTATACACTGTATACTGTGTTCAGGTAACACTTACCAGTGGCATCTGTAGTTGAAGTCCTTCATCTTTGCTTTTCTTCTTTATCCAGTGCAGCCCGCCATCATTTCTTCCAGCGAGGACTCGTCTCTGCAGAAAATAAGTTATGTATAGCACCATTTCCAGAGCACATTCCCAAATTTTCTCCAACTACTAGAGTACTCGGCTGAATACAGACATGCACCTACCATTAATATATAGTTATTAAACAACCCACCATTCCAAATATAAATTGTAATCCACCACTGTGTGCCCACCAACTATAAATGGCCACTTTCCCCACCCAATAAATATTTAACTTAATTAGCACCTGTACTCTTTCCCCAATTCGGTACCAGTCATTGTATCCTCAACGCCCCCCAGTTTGTACTTCCTGCTCCCACAATTCAGTATATTTACATGCCCCCTCTGCCCAGTACATTATGTAATGGCCTCACTCTCAATTCATAATCATTCACTTTCCCCCACCCTCAATTCATCATTATTTTGCTCCCCCACCTCAGTACTTCTAGCGAGTGGCACTCATACATGCCGGCTCGTGCGTGGTGACATCATCACGTATGCGCCATTATCCGTGCGTCACAAAAAATGTGGAGGGACTCTGCAGCACCAGGAAGGCACACTGCAAAGAGAAGTGTGCCACCTATGGCGGCGCTCCAGCGCACAATACTTTACACTTCCCTGAGGCCGGTGAGCAAAAGCACAAGATGGGGACCCGGTCCAGGCCCCCCCTCTGTATTTCTGCTCACTGGGCCCCATACTGCAGTAATGCCCTGATTATTGCCCTGATTAGAAGGTCACCTAGATACTACTCCCATTATCCCATGTAACACTCTCTTGTCCGGCTGTTTCCTACAGATAGACTCCATGTAAGAAATTCCCCGGAGAGATGTCCGGCTCCTCTGTATTCCCAGCACTGTCCGGAGAGTCACCAGGTAGATGAAGCTTCTCCTCCACCACATCTATATGGAGCCGCGCTCAGAGATCCTACAGATGGCCTCAGTGTAAGAGATCCCCCGGAGAGATGTCCAGCTCCTCCGTATTCCCAGGACTGTCCGGAGAGTCACCAGGTAGATGAAGCTTCTTCTCCACCACATCTATATGGGGCCGCACTCAGAGATCCTACAGATGGCCTCAGTGTAAGAGATCCCCCAGAGAGATGTCCGGCTCCTCTGTATTTCCAGCACTGTCCGGAGAGTCACCAGGTAGATGAAGCTTCTCCTCCACCACATCTATATGGAGCCGCGCTCAGAGATCCTACAGATGGCCTCAGTGTAAGAGATCCCCCGGAGAGATGTCCAGCTCCTCTGTATTCCCAGCACTGTCCGGAGAGTCACCAGGTAGATGAAGCTTCTCCTCCACCACATCTATATGGGTCCGCGCTCAGAGATCCTACAGATGGACTCCATGTAAGAAATTCCCTGGAGAGATGTCTGGCTCCTCTGTATTCCCAGCACTGCCTGGAGAGTCACCAGGTAGATGAAGCTTCTCCTCCACCACATCTATATGGGGCCACGCTCAGAGATCGTACAGATGGCCTCCATGTAAGAAATCCCACGGAGAGATGTCCGGCTCCTCTGTATTCCCAGCACTGTCTGGAGAGTCACCAGGTAGATGAAGCTTCTCCTCCACCACATCTATATGGGGCCGCGCTCAGAGATTTGGGGTCTTCTGGTGATGTCTGCTGTATTGTACTGAGCTGTTATATATGTGACATCAGGGCGGAGATTTGACCGATATTAAAGTGGAGGATGAAGAGCAGATGATGGGCGATCAGCCATGTGTGAGCGATGTGAAGGAGGAGAGTCCAGGGGATGATACCACAGGTATGTAATAATGGGGTCACCGGTGTCTTCTGGTGATGCTCCACCTTACAGACACCTATTTATGTGTGTGTATATGTGATATAGTACAGAATGAGTTCATCATTATTTCAGTTGCTTTACAGAAGAACATCACCTTCTTGCACTAGTAAAAGGACAGACGTGTTGAGGTGACATCTCTGTCCTGTCACTGCACATTCAGTGTGTGGACACCCAGGGGACAGTACCCACGACTGGAGACGTTGCTCCTCTGGATTAACGTTCACAACAGCTGCCCTGCATCTCTGATGGGGAGTAGAACCAGGGGGAATCCGAAAGAATAACAAATCCACTGTCTTGAAGTGAATTTGGAGTGACTCCTGCGTCACTGAGATGTGGTCAGGATAATGGTGATCGACTGGATCTTCTGCTTGGAGATAAACATGAGGTGCATGTTAGTCATTGAGTGGGTGGCCTCGATTACTCCACTATAGTCACTATCGGCTACCATTGCTTACCTCTTTCTCTACTTTTTTCCCCTTCAAGTATTAATAATGTTTATTCGAACGTTCATGACAGCACTACAGAGAGAGGGGATCCGCCCCTTAGGAACAGGAAACCTACAGATACAAAAAGGGCGGCACCTCTCCCACGCATCAGTTGGTTTCCTGTTCCTGAAGGACGGGTTTCCTACAGATGAAGATCTTCAGGAGGACCCAGGCCGGCCGGTCGACCCAGGTAGCGGGGGGGGGATCTCCTACCTCGGCCGGTGCGGAGCCCCTGGAAGCGCCACGGTGGGTCCGGGTAGGATTCCACGACAGTGTGCGGAGCAGGTGGAGCAGTATCCAGAGGATCCCTGTCTCCCAGCCAGCGCCGGTTGGTAAGTATCCCCCCCTCTCCCTGGTCCCGGTGCCTGCTCCCTGTCTTCTCCTGCGGTCCTGTCATGGTGGGGGCTGGCTAAGGTGGTGCAGCCGTGGGGTTTAAAAAAAAAAAAAAAATTATTTTTTTTTGAAATTTGAATTTCCCGCCGCGCGTCACTGCTATGGACGGTGCGGCGGGGTTTTTTGAATTTCCCGCTGCGCGTCGCTGCTGTGGACGGCGCGGCGGGGTGTTTTGGATTTCCCGCCGCGCGTCACTGCTATGGACGGCGCGGCGGTTTTTTTTTTAAAATTTTCACCGCGCGCCGCTACTGCAGCGGCGCGGCTGGGCTTTTTTGAGATCACCCGCTCGCGTCCCTGCTAGGGGGGCGATGCGGCGGGAGACTTTACTTGCCTGCAAACGGTACGGCTGGGTCTGTGGGAGCGCTGAGAAAGGGGGCGGAGTCTCCACCGCCGGAACCGGAAGTGAGACACCGGCCGGCGTTTTTGAAAATTTTGGCGGCTGCATCATGGGGCGGCGCCTGCTGTGGGGACGGCGGGGAGGTGCAGGGGGGCTGTGGGGCGGGGAGCAGGAGGGGTGGACCCCTGGCCACACCTGCTGACCCGGATATCCGGGGGAGGATATAATGAGCCTAGGAAAGAGGTAAAGCGCTTCTGCCCCATTTTCTGACGATGGACACTGCAGAAGCTCCCTCGGTGCAACAGGAGAGCCAGCAGCAGCAGCAGACAGAGCGCTCCTCTTCAATGGCCAGGGGCGCCAGCCGCAGAAGTTCCACAGCTGGGAAAAAGACCCCTCCCCGTGATCCGGTACCTACGGCTGTATGGACTAGGTAAGAGATCATCAGACTTAGAATACCCAGTAATGCAGTTTTCCCCCATTCTGTGTTCCGTTACTAGGGGAAGAAGTGTTCGGTGAAAAGCAAGCACAGGGAATGTGCCTTTTGTGCTTGCCCTCTGCCTGACGCTTGCCCTAAAAGGTTATGCCAGCCGTGCACGCGACAGACGGTAGGGCATTAAAAGGGGAAGGGCAGGGGCCTGGGATGAGATAGTAACCCCCCCCTATGCCCCTTCCCTTTTTAGATAGCGGAGGAGACTCCAGATTTCACCGAGAGCCTGAAGGAGATAATAAGAGCGGAGATGAAAGCGTCCTTAAGACACGGAGAATCTTCCAGGCGTAGAACTGTACCAGTTTTGTCTGATTCAGATTCACCTGCCGCCCATGACAAGGGTGAAGTTGTTTCAGGACCCTCCTCGCCTTCCTCTTCGGCTTCTTCCTCTTCTTCTACAGAAGACGCTACTCGATTTTGTTTTCCCTTGGACCAGATGGACAAACTTGTCAAATCAGTTAGGTCCACCATGGGGGTAGAGGAGGCGAGACCAGAACTCTCAGTACAGGATCTGATGTTCGGTGGTCTAGATCCAAAAAAACGCAGATCCTTTCCACTAAACAGTAGCATCCAAGGCCTTATAGACAGAGAGTGGAAGAAGCCAGAAAAAAGAGGCTCCTTACCCCAAGCGTTTAAACTGAGATATCCCTTTGAAGATCCCTTGACAGGTAGATGGGATAAGGCCCCGAAGCTGGATGCAGCAGTGGCGAAAGCTTCCAAAAAATCCTCATCCCATTCGATGATATGGGGTCTTTGAAAGATCCACTAGACAAGAAGGCAGACTCCTTCTTGAAAGGGACATGGGAGATGTCGGCAGGTGCCCTGAGGCCAGCGGTTGCAGCCGCTTGTACAGCCAGATCAATGATGGTCTGGCTAGACCAATTAGCGTCCCAGTTAGCAGATGGAACCTCTAGAGGGTCAATTCGGAAGACCTTGCCGATAATTCAGAACTCGGCGGCTTTCCTGGCTGATTCCTCAGCGGACTCAGTAAGAATGGCTGCCAGAGCGGCAGGTCTGTCTAATGCAGCACGAAGGGCGTTGTGGCTGAAATGTTGGCCGGGCGATATAAGCCAGATCTCGCCTCTCCTCTATTCCGTGTGACGGCGAATATCTTTTTGGCCCGGTCCTGGACGAACTTTTGGAAAAGGCAGGGGATGACAAGAAAAAGTTTCCCAGTCTATCGACCCCTTCCTATAAGAGACCTTTCAGCAGAAGGAGGTTCAGCCGCAGAAGGTCGTCCAGGGAGCGAGCCAAATGGGATGAAAAGAGGCGAAGAAGTACAGGGTTTATGTTTAGGGGTCCGCCTAGAGAAACCAAAAAACCCTCGCAATGACTAGCGATGCCGGTAGGAGGCAGATTGAGGGCCTTCTACCCGGCCTGGTCGGAAATCTCAAGCAGTAGCTGGATCCTTAACCTCATAGCTACAGGGCTGCGGTTAGAATTCTCCTCCGTACCTCGGGATAACTTTAAAATTACCCCCCTAAGGTCATCCCCATCGGAGCAGGCCGCTTTGGAGTTGGAAGTTCAGGAGCTTTGCGCTAAGAAAGTCTTAGTGGAGGTGCCGGAAGCAGAGCGGGGTAAAGGGTTTTACTCCCCTCTGTTTTTGATCCGTAAACCGGACGGTTCTTTTAGAACAATTATTAATTTGAAAGCCCTCAATAAATTCCTGGTTATTCACCCATTTATAATGGAAACGGTCAGCTCAGCAATAAAGCTTCTGTTTGAAAATTGCTTTATGGTGGTGTTAGATCTGAAAGACGCTTATTACCACGTACCGATCCATGTGGAGCATCAGCGTTTCCTCAGAGTAGCAATCCAGAGGGGGGAATCGCTGCAACATTTTCAATATAGCGCCCTTCCTTTTGGCTTGGCGGTTGCCCCACGAGTGTTCACTAAAGTTATGTCGGAGGTCATGGCCCACTTACGTGAATCCAATATGCTTATAGTCCCCTACCTCGACGACTTTCTTATCATTGGAAAGACGGCAGAGCATTGCCTAGGGCAACTGCAAAGAGCAATATCTACCTTAGAGCGGCTGGGATGGTTAATAAATACCAAAAAGTCTCGTTTGAATCCGATGAGGGTCCAGCAGTTTCTAGGGCTAATTCTGGATTCACGGAATCAGAACTGTAGTTTACCGTCAGACAAGTTGATTCGCTTACGGTACTAGGTCCTAAACGCTTCCAATAACCCCTCCATGTCTCTTAGGAAGCCCATGTCTCTTTTGGGCTCCCTCTCGTCCTGTATCCCGCGGTTCAGTGGGCTCAAATTCACACAAGGACGCTGCAAGCTGAGGTCTTGTTGTATCAAAATTTTCTAGGTGGTTACCTAGAAGGCCAGCTATCCTTGTCCCAGGCTACTATAAGATCCCTGGATTGGTGGAAAGAGAGACGAACCTATCTAAGGGGGTTCCCTGGGAATATGAAATATCCCGGATAGTCACGACAGATGCAAGCCCCTCTGGGTGGGGGGCTCATATGGGGGACGTTATGGTACAGGGCTTGTGGGAGCTGGATCAAATTCAAATGTCTTCTAATATGAAGGAGTTAACGGCGGTAGAGCTAGCGATTAAAAAGCTCCTTGTCTATCTACAGGGTCACCACGTTCGAGTGCTCTCCGACAATCGTGTCACAGTCGCTTACGTCAACCACCAGGGTGGTACTCGTTCCGGTCCTCTCATGGAAGTGGCAAGGCGCCTAATCCAGATAGCAGAACGACACTTTCTTTCTCTAACGGCTCTTCACATAAGGGGAGAAGAAAATACCAAGGCGGACTTCTTAAGCCGCAATCTCCTGAGGCAAGGAGAGTGGTCGTTAAAGACTTCCATCTTCGACCTGATTGTGCAGAAATGGGGTCAACCGGAGATAGATCTCTTTGCTACCTAAAGCAACAGGAAAGTGAGACGGTTCTGCTCTCTGAATCCCAAAGAACGCCCTCTGGCAGTGGACGCTCTTCTATTAAAGTGGGATTTCAATCTAGCCTACGCCTTCCCTCCCTTGTCCTTACTCCCCCTAGTATTGAGGAAGGTCAGGAAGGACAGGGCGAGGGTAATAGTAGTCGCTCCCTTCTGGCCCAGGAGGGCATGGTTTTCATGTCTCAGGAACATGTCGATAGCCGACCCTTGGGTCCTGCCGAATATTCCCGATCTGCTCTCCCAGGGTCCAGTCTACCATCCTCGAGTAGCGGGCCTCCACCTGACGGCGTGGATTTTGAACGGTCGCTGCTGAGAGATAAGGGGTTTTCTGTTAGTGTAATTAATACTCTCCTTAAGAGCAGAAAAGAGGTTACAACTAGAATCTACGCTAGGACTTGGAAAAAATTTCTCCAGAGCTCGGGGGTGGTAGCAGGGGACCCAACACCGATAACCCAGATTCTAGAATTCCTACAAAAGGGTCTGGACTTAGGTCTCTCCACAAGCACCCTTAAGGTGCAAGTTTCAGCTTTGGGGGCACTCTTCAGTTGCAACATCGCCAATAATTACTGGGTCAGTAGATTCATTAAAGCTGCGGGTAGGTCGAGACCCATAGTAAAGGAGAGAATCATGCCATGGGATTTAAACCTTGTTCTCACTGCTTTAACAGAGCCCCCTTTTGAACCCATATCAGCAGCATCAATAAAAATTCTTTCCCTTAAAACCGCATTCCTGGTAGCATTAACTTCGGCTAGGAGGGTAAAGGTACTGCCACAACTAAACAATCCCGCTAGCGATCTCGTTAACGTCGCATACTAATGAGATCGCTAGCGTGATTGTTATAATATCGCTAGTAGCTACCTAATTTAGCGATGTCGTTAAGGACGCTATCGCGGTTAGCGATCTCCTTAACGACTTTGGCGGTACAAAAACACCGCACATCGCTAACAAAAAGGTGCCACACTCAGTAATATATGCTCACCAGCGGGACGCCAACGATAAAAATACGGTCCAGAACGATGTGAACGATGGGGCCCAAACTAACTAAATAGAAAAGGATAGGAAGGGTACTTACTGCAATCCCAAAAAACCCTGCAAAGCACCAACTCTACTAATTTCAAAAACACCTGAGATCACACACCTCTTCCACCTAAATTAGTTCTCTGGTGTAACAAAATCAAAACAGCAGCCACTGAAAAAACTGGAAAAAGCAAAAGTACAAATATCAGTGACTGAACAAAACTGAGAGGGCAGAAGCCCCCGGAGGGGACCCTGAAGACCCCCACAGAAGTGCAGGACAAAATGCAAAAATATAGCACAAACACAAAAGAAGAAAATGTCTTATCTGTTAGCAGGAGATGCAGACACGACACAGCAGGCTACAAGGGAAACTGGAATAAAGGATTCAGACCAGAACAATTGATCACCGGCAACCCAGATGGGAAGGTGACTCCCTTATAAAGACCAGTCAGTAACACCTGATTCCCAGTCCTCACAATCATCACTGGACAGACTAGCACCGCTTGTAACCACCAGAGGGAGCCTCTGCTCAGAACTCATCTCAAACCCATTCACAACACCTGACCAAAATTACTAATGACCTACTTACAGCCAAAGCGAACAGACAATACTCTATACTCCTGCTTCTTGACCTGTCCTCTGCTTTTGACACAGTTGACCACTGCCTTCTACTACAGATTCTTTCCTCCTTTGGCGTCAAAGACCTCGCCCTATCCTGGATCTCCTCATACCTTTCCAACCGCACATTCAGCGTCTCCCACTCACACACTACCTCCTCGTCCCACCCTCTCTCCGTTGGAGTCCCCCAAGGATCTGTTCTAGGACCCCTACTCTTCTCAATCTATACACTTGGCCTGGGGCAACTCATAAAGTCCCACGGATTCCAGTACCACCTTTACGCTGATGACACTCAGATCTACCTCTCTGGCCCAGACATCACCTCTCTGCTATCCAGAATCCCGGAGTGTCTATCAGCCATATCCTCCTTCTTCTCCTCCCACTTCCTCAAACTCAATGTGGACAAATCTGAACTCATAATCTTTCCCCCATCCCACAGATCTTCCTTACCTGACCTATCTATCACAATTAACGACATCACGCTTTCCCCCGTACCAGAAGTCCGCTGCCTCGGAGTAACCCTTGACTCTGCCCTGTCCTTCAAACCGCACATCCAAGCTCTTTCTACCTCCTGTCGCTTCAGCTCAAAAATATTTCAAGAATCCGTCCTTTCCTCAACCCTCAATCTACTAAAATGATTGTGCACGCCCTCATCATCTCCCGCCTCGACTACTGCAACACCCTTTTCTCTGGCCTCCCTGCTAACACCCTCGCACCTCTCCAGTCCATCCTTAACTCTGCTGCACGACTAATTTACCTCTCTCCTCGCTACTACTCCGCTTCTCCCCTCTGCAAATCTCTTCACTGGCTCCCATTCCCTCAGCGTATCCAGTTCAAATTACTAATACTGACCTACAAGGCCATCTATAATCTGTCTCCTCCTTATATCTCTGAACTAATCTCCAGATATCTTCCCTCACGTAATCTCCGATCCTCCCAAGACATCCTTCTTCCTCCACACTTATTCGCTCCTCACCCAACCGCCTCCAAGACTTCTCCCGAATATCCCCCATCCTCTGGAATTCTTTGCCCCAACACGTCCGACTATCAAACACATTCGGATCCTTCAGACGGAACCTGAAAACTCACCTCTTCAGGAAAGCCTACAGCATGCAATGACCCTGCTACCTCCTCACCACTACCGGAGATATTGCCTCAACCAACACCGGAACTGCTGCAACCCCCTGACCTACTGTCTCCTGCCTCACAATCCTGTAGAATGTAAGCCCGAAAGGGCAGGGTCCTCTCCCCTCTGTATCAGTCTGTCATTGTTAGGGTTTTCTGTAAGTGATATCTGTAATTTGTATGTAACCCCTTCTCATGTACAGCACCATGGAATCAATGGTGCTATAGAAATAAACAATAATAATAAATATATTTGCTCCATACTATCTTAGTTGCTTTGCTTACCATATGACCCATGATGGGAAGGTATGGTTTGCTTTTTTTTTATTTTGATCCCTATCTAAACATTGCTATTGTGTTTTGGATCATACTTTGTGATTTAATAAATCCTGCACTGATTACACTCCCTGACAGAAGTTATGTCACTTATCCATGTTATGTAAATAAAAGCTTATAACCTGACATTTAATTCATCCATTGGTTGTATAAATTATTCTTTTGAATGCTGAAACCCTCCGAAATGTGGTTTAGGTTAAGAAAATAAATTGGCATCAATTCAGAAATATTGATCATTTAATGGACAACGAATGGTCAGATTTTGGGAAGACAAAAGTTTTGTCGCCGGGTCATATAATGCACCCAATCCTAATTTACATCCTCACCTGTGCTCAGTAAATGATCGGTTAATTAGTGGATGTGTATAAGAAGATACCCAGCACCCCAGACCTTCACTTGAACTGCAACTTGAGCTCTGACAACATGCCAAAAATCCACCCTGCGATCAAAGCCTGGATTATCAAGAGGCTGAAGACCAGATCCACTGCAGAGGTGGCTGGCACCTTTAATGTGTCTCAGCGTCAAAAACAAAGAATTAAAAAAAGATTTGAAGAGACTGGAGATTTGTTTTACAAGCCCAGATGACCCCGCAAGACAACTGCTCAGGCGAGCCCCTCTTCCACTGCAGCAGAGCTCCAACAGGCCTGGTCACCTCAAGTCCCTGTGTCAACTAGAACAGTTTGTAGGACACTGTCTCGAAATTGCCTCCATGGTCGAATCAGTGCCCAGAAGCCAGCACTAATCAAAAGGCAAATAAAAAACCGTGTGGCATTTGCAAAGTCCCACAGCCTGCTAAACAGATGGACTCTGGAAAAGTGGCCAAAGGTGAATTTCTCTGATGAATCTTCAGTAGAATTACACCACAGCCGCCGCAAATACTGCAGGAGACCTAAGGGAGCCCGTATGGATCCAAAATGCACCCAGAAAACGGTTAAATTTGGTGGTGGAAAGATCATGGTCTGGGGTTACATTCAGTTTGGGGGTGTGGAAAACATTTGCAAGGTGGAAGGCAATTTCAATAGCCTAAAATATCAAGAAGTATTAGCAACCTCTTATATTTCAAATCATAAAAGGGGTCAAATTCTGCAGCAGGATGGTGCTCCATCTCATACATCCATCTCTACAACAAAGTTCCTCCAGGCAAAAAAGATCAAGGTGCTCAAGGACTGGCCAGCCCAGTCACCAGACATGAACATCACTGAGCATGTTTGGGGTAGGATGAAAGAGGAAGCTTGGAAGACAAAATCAAAGAATCTAGATGAACTCTGGGAGGCATGTAAGACTGCATTCTTTGCTATTCCTGATGTCTTTGTTAATAAATTGTATGAATCATTGTTGAACCACATGGATGCAGTCCTTCAAGCTCATGGAAGTCACACAAAATATTAAATATGACTCTAATAGCTCCACAACTTCATTCACCAATGTTATGCAACATATATTTGTATTTTAAGTTAATTATTTGTTTGAATATCACATTACTTTCTGTGGGCGACAAAACTATCGTCTTGCCAAAATCTGACCATTCTGTGTCCATTAAATGATCAATATTTCTGCATTGATGCCAATATATTTTCTTAGCCTAAACCACATTTCGGAGGGTTTTAGCTTTCAAAAGAATAATTTATACAACCAATGGATCAATTTAATGTCAGGTTATAAGCTTTTATTTACATAACATGGATAAGCGACATAACTTCTGTCAGGGAGTGTAGAAGCACTTCACCTTCATATTAAACTGAAAGTTTCTTTTAGCATTGCAGGGGTTAATCTGCTCAGTTGAGAGTTCCTAGAAGCTTTCCTGCATTAAAGCTCAGCTGTGCATGTTAACCCTCCCATTGCCTTTATAATCTGGGCCTTGGCTAGCACTCATAGCCACAGCTTAAGGCCTCTTTCACACATCCGTTGTGCGCCTGACGGCGCCCTCCGGAGTTCTTTTGTCCAACCGCATCCGGCTAAATGTGATGCCGGATGCGGTTTTTTTTTTGCATTGACATTCATTAGCGCCGGATGGCGCCGCATGTCAGTGCGTTGTATGCGTTTTTGTCCGGATCCGGCGGAAATGTACATTCCGGCGGCCGGACACAACGCAGCATGTAACGTTTTTATTTTTTGCCGGTGCTGCCTGATGTGCCTGAAACGGCGCATCAGGCAGCCGCGGCAAAATGCCGGGGGCGCCGTCAGGCGCACAACGGATATGTGAAAGAGGCCTAAGCTGCATGTCTGGAGGTTGTTCGTGGTTATTTGAGAAGGCATTTGGTCAATTTATCTGTGGCTGTTGCTAAGTTTTGAGTGTGTGATGATTCCTTTTCTTCTCCTACTTTGGTTTAACCCCATCCTCCACTCCCCAGTGCATTCTTCTGTTGTATGTGTGAGTATATTTGTATGTTTGGTATTTTTCAATACACCTGTTCATCTTACCTTCTTTGTCTGGTTGGTGAATTAAGGTGCATTACTAGTCCCCTCTTCCCTGGGTGGTGAAAGGGTACAGACTGAGGGCGGTTTCAAGAGCTAAGGCAAGGTACATGGCCCTGGCATCTTCACCATCAGAAGTAATCTGGGGAACAGGGTGAGTTAGTACCACCTAGTGGTAGGGACAGGGAAGGAGCCCCTGGTCACAGGATAGCCGACAACAGAGTTGTGACAGCGGTGCACAGAAAAGGTTGTTAAACAGGAGCAACCCTCAATTATGAAAGAAGTAAGAGGAATGATGCACCAGAATATTCAATCTTTCCTAGCTTCCTTCTCTCAATCCTTTACTGTCTTGCCATTGTAGCATCGGCGTCCCTGCCTTCTGCCAAGCAGGGACGCTGTTCCCCTGCGACAGCGTCCTCTGCCAGGCAGGGACGTCGCCCCCCTTACCCGCACTCAGCGTCCTCCTTCCGCCCTGCTGGGGCCGCGCGCTCCTTCCCTGCTGCTGGACTTAGGGCGCGCGCCCGCGCCCTCCCCCGCTCTTAAAGGGGCCGCGTGCATCTTTCAAAAAGGTCCCCGGCCAATGCCGGAGGACTCCACCCTATATAAAGTACTTCCTCCTTAATGGAGGTGCCCGAGCAATGTTGTTGTTGCACTGTTTACTCTGCTTCAGCCCTCAGGGTCCGTTACCAGTTACCTGCCTGTTTCCTGCCAGTTTGCTGTCTGCTACCTGCCTGCAAGCCTGCCTGGAGGTTCGGCCGTCACATGTGGTGACCATCGGCAATTCCAGAGACTCTCGCCTGCTCACTTGGGGGCGCTCATCTGCCATCTGACTGCAAGCCCACCTGAAGGTTCGGCCATCACCTGCGGTGTTCATCGGCTGTTCCAGAGACTCTCGCCTGCTCACTTGGGGGCGCTCATCTGTCATCTGCCTGCTAGCCTACCGGGAGGCTCCACCGTCTCAGGTCGTATATACCTGTCCAGTGAAAGACTGCCCCGGCTCCTTGCCTGCCTGTTTAACCAGAGACTGCCCCGGTCACTTGCTGTGACTTCCTGCCTGTCTAACCAGAGACTGCCCCGGTCACTTGCTGTGACTTCCTGCCTGTCTAACCAGAGACTGCCCCGGTCACTTGCTGTGACTTCCTGCCTGTCTAACCAGAGACTGCCCCGGTCACTTGCTGTGACTTCCTGCCTGTCTAACCAGAGACTGCCCCGGTCACTTGCCGTGACTTCCTGCCAGTCTAACCAGAGACTGCCCCGGTCACTTGCCGTGACTACCTGCCTGTCTACCCAGAGACTGCCCCGGTCACTTGCCGTGACTACCCGCCTGTCTACCCAGAGACTGCCCTGGTCACTTGCCGTGACTACCCGCCTGTCTAACCAGAGACTGCCCCGGTCACTTGCCGTGACTACCCGCCTGTCTATCCAGAGACTGCCCCCGTCACTTGCAGTGACTTCCTATCCGTCTCCCCGGGCGCCACCCGCTCCTTTACAAGGAAAGCCTCCTTGTATAATAAAGCTCAGAGGTTCCGCCTCCCAGACCCGTTACAGTTTGCTCGGGCCATGGAACCCGGTGGCACCCAAACCCCTTCGCTCTCTGACCTGTGTCATGAACTGTCTCGTCAGAGGTCTCAACAAGAGTCCATCCTGGGTCACCTGCGGAATGTTAATTCCCGCCTGGACACTCTGACTACTTCACCAGCAACCACCGCGGGCGCCATGACTCGCAATCCGGCAGTTCCGCTGCTTACCAATTCCGTGGTTTCTGTTTCTGGACCTCGACTTTCAGCTCCTCCTCGGTTTGGAGGCGACCCTGCTCTGGCTCGGGGTTTCATTAACCAATGCACCCTGCATTTTGAACTCCTGGCACACCAGTTTAACTCCGACCGGGCCAAAATTGCCTTCATCATGTCCCATCTCACCGGAGAGGCCCTGGCCTGGCTAAATCCTCTTTGGGAGAGAGAGGATCCTCTGGTATCTGACCTGTCTGCTTTTCTCTCAGCCTTCCGGAAGGTATTCGATGAACCCGGACGGAAGACCTCCTCTGCATCTTCTCTGCTGCGTCTCCGTCAGGGAAGTCTCACCGTGGGTCAATATGCCATACGGTTCCGTACCCTTGCCTCGGAGCTAGCTTGGGATAATGACGCTCTGATCTCTGTCTTCTGGGAGGGTCTGTCCGGCCGCATTAAAGATGAACTTGCTGGTCGGGACATTCCAACCTCTCTCTTGATGACCTAATAAATCTCGCCAATCGAATTGATCTGCGGTTCCAGGAGCGCGCTAAAGAGGCCACCCGTGAGAGAAGGTTTCCCCGTCTTGCCCCTTCTTTTCAGAGACCTGTAACTCCTTCCGTTTCTCCTCAGGTACACTCTTCTGAGCCTATGCAAGTCGACCAGACCAAGATGGTCAAAGCCCGTCAGGACTCACGCCGTACCGAGAGGAGTTGCTTCTACTGTGGCAGTAAGGAGCACTGGATCCGTACCTGCCCAGAGAGGTTGGGAAACGCCTGTGTCTAGGTTCGCTCGGAGAGGTCCACCTAGACAAAAATAAATCCTCTTCATCTCTGTTGTTGTCAGTCTCAATTCTCCTCGGTGAGAACTGTTATTTCGAACTTGCCCAACTTGATTCTGGAGCAGCCGGGAATCTTGTTTCACAGGCTCTAGTAGAGAGATATCGCATTCCTACCAAACCTCTGGTTGAACCAGTATCTGTTGCTGCTGTGGATGGAGGTCTCCTGCCACGTCCCATCCAACTTATCACTGAAGCCATAACCCTGCAGGTAGGAATGCTGCATTCTGAGAGCATCTCGTTTCATGTTCTGCCTGGACTCTCACATGCTTTCTTACTAGGTCTGCCTTGGCTCCAAAAGCATGCACCCGTGCTCGACTGGCAGACTGGAGAGATTCTTCGCTGGGGACAGGACTGTCATAAAACTTGCTTGGTTCCTGTTCATCCCGTCTGTCCTTCTCCTACACCAACTAATCTACCAGGGCTCCCGATTCCATATTGGTCTTTCGCTGATGTCTTTAATAAAAAGGAAGCAGAGACATTACCCCCGCACAGACCGTATGATTGCCCTATCGACCTGCAACCCGGTACTACGCCTCCCCGTGGGCGTATTTACCCATTGTCCGCTGCTGAGACCAGGTCGATGTCCGAATATATCGAGGAGAATTTGGCTAAGGGATTCATCCGGAAATCCACCTCTCCAGCGGGAGCAGGTTTCTTCTTCGTAAAAAAGAAAGACGGCTCTCTCCGTCCCTGTATTGACTACAGAGGCCTAAATTTGATCACGGTGAAGAATAAGTACCCTCTTCCGCTCATTCCAGAATTGTTTGATCGTCTGAGGGGGGCTAGAATCTTCACCAAACTGGATCTCCGTGGGGCATATAACCTGGTCCGTATCCGTCGGGGAGATGAATGGAAGACGGCATTCAATACCCGGGACGGCCACTACGAGTATTTGGTTATGCCCTTTGGTCTCTGTAATGCTCCAGCAGTCTTTCAGGAGTTGGTCAATGACATCTTCCGGGACCTTCTCTACTCCTGCGTTGTGGTGTACCTAGACGACATCTTGGTCTTCTCTCCGGATCTCCAGTCTCACCGGAGGGATGTTCGTCAGGTTCTGCTCAGGCTCAGGCAGAATCACCTCTTCGCCAAATATGAGAAGTGCCTCTTTGAGCAGACCTCGCTTCCGTTTT
The DNA here is from genome assembly GCA_033576555.1 of Oophaga sylvatica. NCBI lineage: Eukaryota > Metazoa > Chordata > Amphibia > Anura > Dendrobatidae > Oophaga > Oophaga sylvatica. Next base: position 593 of record JARQOD010006489.1, on the reverse strand, counting down.
TGGGCTACATCATTTCTCAGACAGGCCTACGAATGGATCCGGAGAAACTGTCTGCCATCGAGAAATGGCCCGACCGGAGGGGTTGAAGGCCATTCAACGGTTCCTGGGATTCGCCAATTATTACCGACTCTTCATACCACACTTCTCTTCCCGGACTGCTCCAATCTCCGCGATCACCCGCAAGGATGCTAATCCCAAACAGTGGACGCCCGAAGCAGAGGAGGCCTTTCTTTCTTTAAAACAGGCCTTCTCTTCCGCTCCAGTGCTGCATCGCCCGGACGGCAACAAGCAGTTCTTCCTGGAGGTGGATGCTTCCTCTTCTGGAGCCGGAGCGGTACTTACCCAAAAATCTTCTTCCGGGAGGATGGTATCTTGCGGCTTCTTCTCCAAACTCTTCTCCTCTTCTGAGCGCAATTACTCCATAGGAGACCGAGAGTTATTGGCCATTAAGCTGGCATTGGAGGAGTGGCGTTACCTACTCGAGGGGGCTCTTCATCCGGTAATCATTTACACTGACCACAAAAATCTGGCTTATCTCCAGCATGCCCAGAGACTTAACCCTCGCCAAGCCCGGTGGTCCTTGTTTTTTGCCC
>JARQOD010006488.1:0-42687 GCA_033576555.1 Oophaga sylvatica | reverse complement strand
AACCTTTCATAAAGGGTTTAACGGTTTAAAGGGGGGGACCGGAGCTTGCGAAGCCTCGCTGAAAAACCCCGGCTGCCCTAAAGTGAATGATTCCGTGGAAACAATAAATTTTAAAGCTTCCCACCTAATCACCCTTTCCTGTCACCCGGGGAGAATGAGTCATTCATTCGGGGCTTACACCGGTTTTGGAAGTTAGCTCCGGTCCTCGCTGTAAAACTGTTAACCCTTTCAAATGGATTGCAGCGGGGGACCTGACTGAGCGCGGAGAGGTAAGAATAATGTTGTTTTTATTATTTTTTTTTATTACAGGAGAACAAGGGAATCGAAGAATTACCAGTACAATAAAATATGGTCAAAAACTGTGTATTTATTTTATTCAAATGATTTTTAATTAATGTGTGTGTGTTTTTTTTTTCATTTAATATAATAGGATTAATAATTGAGAGTTGTCTAATTGACAACTCTCAATTATTAACCTGGCTTAAAGTCACCTTCCATTAGCAAGGTGACCTTAACCCATTATTAACCCATTAGCCACACCTACAGGGCAATGGAAATAGACGGGCTAAGTGCCAGAAAAGGCGCATCTAATCATAGATGTGAATTTTCTGGGGTTGCTGGGGGCAGATGTTAGCAGCCGGGGGGGGGGGGGGCAAAAAAAATGCACCCTCCCTAGGCTATTATTATCTGCCCCCACTCACTGGCTTTCCTGTCTGGTGGATAAAATACTGCGGGAGCCCAAGCATTTTTTTTACAACGAATTTACACATTAAATTAACCCCTACATGTATGAAATTTTGCACACATACACTCATGTAATTGTTAATGAAAACCATATATCAAACTACATGAAATGAAATGGTTCACTGTATGTAAACAATGTGTCATTTCATGTCGGGTTCTGTAATTTTACAGAAGCCGGCAATAGAATTAGCGGCTATCATACTATGTAGAAGTGTATGAACTATAAATATATATATATTATATGTGTCACAATGACATGTGTGTATATATATATATATATATATATATATATATATATATATATATATATGTATTCTATGTGTGTTTATGTATTCTTTCTATTCTGTATTAACCCCTTAATGACCAAGCATTTTGTAGGTTAAAGACCAGGCCAATTTTTACAATTCTGACCACTGTCTCTTTATGAGGTTATAACTCTGGAACGCTTCTACGGATCTTGGCGATTCTGAGATTGTTTTCTCATGACATATTGTACTTCATGATAGTGGTAAAATTTCTTCAATATAACTTGCGTTTATTTATGAAAAAAACGGAAATATGGCAAAAATTTTGAAAATTTTGCAATTTTCAAACTTTTAATTTTTATGCCATTAAATCAGAGAGATATGTCACAAAAATTAGTTAATAAATAACATTTCCCACATGTCTACTTTACATCAGCACTATTTTGGAACCAACATTTTTTTTTGTTAGGAAGTTATAAGTGTTAAAAGTTGACCAGCGATTTCTCATTTTTCCAACAAAATTTACAAAACCATTTTTTTTAGGGACCACCTCATATTTGAAGTGAATTTGAGGGGTCAATATGACAGAAAATACCCAAAAGGGACACCATTCTAAAAACTGCACCCCTCAACGTGTTCAAAGCCACATTCAAGAAGTTTACTAACCCTTTAGGTACTTCACAAGAATTGAAGCAATGTGGAAGGAAAAAATTAACATTTAACTTTTTTTCCCAAAATTTTTCTTTCGACACAATTTTTTTTAAATTTTGTCAAGGGTATAAGGAGAAAATGAACCACAATATTTGTTGTACAATTTCTCCTGAGTACACCGATACCCATTGTGTGGGGGTAAACCACTATTTGGGCGCATGGCAGAGCTCGGAAGGGAAGCAGCGCCATTTGACTTTTTTGGCTGGAATTGAGATTGGACGCCATGTCGCATTTGGAGAGTCCCTGTGTGCCTAAACAGTGGAAACACCCACAAGTGACCCCATTTTGGAAACTGGACCCCCCAAGGAACTTATCTAAATGCGTTGTGAGAGCTTTTAACCCCCAAGGGCTTCACAGAAGGTTATAACGTAGAGCCGTTAAAATAAAAAATCATATTTTTTCCACAAAAATGATCTTTTCATCCCAATTTTTATTTTCCAAAGGATAAAAGGACCCCAAAAGTTATTGTGCAATTAGTCCTGAGTACGCTGATACCCCATATGTGGGGGGTAAACCACTATTTGGGCGCATGACAGAGCTCGGAACGGAAGCAGCGCCATTTGAATTTTTTGGCTGGAATTGAGATTGGACGCCATGTCGCATTTGGAGAGTCCCTGTGTGCCTAAACAGTGGAAACCCACCACAAGTGACCCCATTTTGGAAACTAGACCCCCAAGGAACTTACCTAAATGTGTTGTGAGAGCTTTTAACCCCAAGCGCTTCACAGAAGGTTATAACGTAGAGCCGTAAATTAAAAAATCATATTTTTGTCCACAAAAATGATCTTTTCATCCCAATTTTTATTTTCCAAAGGATAAAAGGACCCCAAAAGTTATTGTGCAATTAGTCCTGAGTACGCTGATACCCCATATGTGGGGGTAAACCACTATTTGGGCGCATGGCAGAGCTCGGAAGGGAAGCAGCGCCATTTGACTTTTTGGCTGGAATTGAGATTGGACGCCATGTCGTATTTGAAGAGCCCCTGTGTGCCTAAACAGTGGAAACCCCCACAAGTGACCCAATTTTGGAAACTAGACCCCCCCAAGGAACTTATCTAGATGTGTGGTGAGAGCTTTGAACCCCCAAGGGCTTCACAGAAGGTTATAACGTAGAGCAGTAAAATTAAAAATCATATCTTTTCCACAAAAATGATCTTTCCACCCCCAATTGTTATTTTCCAAAGGCTAACAGGACCCCAAAAGTTATTGTGCAATTTGTCCTGAGTATGCTGATACCCCATATGTGGGGGTAAACCACTATTTTGACGCATGGCAGAGCTCGAAAGGGAAGGAGCGCCTTTTTCAAATGCAGACTTTGATGGAATGGTCTGCGGGTGTCATGTCACGTTTGGAGAGCCCCTGATGTGCCTAAACAGTAGAAACCCCCTACAAGTGACTCCATTTTGGAAACTAGCCCCAAGGAACTTATCTAGATGTGTGGTGAGCACTTTGAACCCCCAAGTGCTTCACAGAAGTTTATAACGTAGAGCCGTGAAAATAAAAAAATCATATTTTTTTCCACAAAAATAATCTTTTTGCCCCAAATTTTTATTTTTATAAGGGTAACAGGAGAAATAGGACCCCAAAAGCTATTGTGCAATTTGTCCTGAGTACGCTGATATCCCATATGTGGGGGGGAACCACTATTTTGACACATGGCAGAGATCGGAAGGGAAGGAGCACCGTTTTTAAATGCAGACTTTGATGGAATGGTCTGCGGGTGTCATGTCGCGCTTGGAGAGCCCCTGATGTGCCTAAACAGTAGAAACCCCCACAAATGACCACATTTTGCAAACTAGACCCCCCAAGGAACTTATCTAGATGTGTGGTCAGCAGTTTGAACCCCCAAGGGCTTCACAGAAGTTTATAACGTAGAGCCGTGAAAATAAAAAAATCATATTTTTTTCCACAAAAATGACCTTTTTGCCCCCAAATTTTTATTTTTCTAAGGGTAACAGGAGAAAATAGGACCCCAAAAGCTATTGTGCATTTTGTCCTGAGTACGCTGATACCCCATATGTGGGGGGGAACCACTGTGATCGCCTTACTGCGATCTTTGGGAGGCACAATGAACAAATCTACAAAAGGTGAAGAATTGGTTTTCTTTTTTACGCCGTTCCTTGTGCAGTATTAGTGATTAGGCGAATTTATTCCTCAGATCGGTGCGATTACAGCGATACCAGATTTTACATCCTTTTTTCATGTTTAGCTTCTGTCACACTCTAAAAGATGCTTTTTTTTGGAATAATTTTTTGTAAGAAATTTTTGCATCGCCGTATTTTGAGAGCTATAATTTTTCCATATTTCGGCCGACAGAGTTATCTGTGGGCTTATTTTTTGCGGGACGAGCTGACGTATTTATTGGTACCATATTTCGGGCACATAACGTTTTTTGATCGCTTCCTATTCCGATTTTTGTGGAAGCAGAATGAACAAAAACCAGCAATTCAGGAATTGTTTTTTTTTTTTTTTTTCCTCCGTTCCGCGTGTGGTAAAATTGATAAAGCAGCTTCATTCTTCGGGTCACTATGATTACAGCGCTACCTCATTTATTATATATTTTTTATGTTTTGGCGTTTTTTACACAATAAAAAATTTTATAGAAAAAATAATTATTTTTGCATCAGTTTATTCCGCGTGCTATAACTTTTTTATTTTTTCGCTGATGATGCTGTATAGCGGCTTGTTTTTTGTGGGACAAGATGACGTTTTCAGAGGTACCATGATTATTTATATCTGACATTTTGATCGCGTGTTATTGCACTTTTTCCAAGCGGTATGATGATACAGCTTGGAAAAAGTATAATTTACTACTTTTTTGTGTTTTTTTTTCTTTTTACGACTTTCACTGAAGGGGTTAACTAGGGTTACGCTTTTATAGATGGGATTTTTACGGACGTGGCGATACCTAACATGTGTATTTTTTTTGTTTTTTTATTTTTTTTATTACATAAAAATGTGTATTTTTTAGGGGATTTTTTTTTAATTATTTTTTAATATTTTTTTTACAATTTTTTTTAAAAAATGATTTTTTTTAACTTGTGCCTTTATGGGACTTTCACTTTTTTTTACTTTTTATTGCAGTTACAATGCATTGCAATGCTCCAGCATTGCAATGCATTGTACCTATGATGAAAGCTGCTGTGACATGATCACAGCAGCTTCCCGTAGGTAGATGACCCGGAGGTTGTCATGACAACCCCCGGGTCATCAAGGCAGAGATCGGGCCCTGCAAATACATTGCAGGGCGCCGATCTGAGGCAGAGGGAGCTCCCGACCCTCTGCCTCCCCCCTGAGCTCTGCGATCGCGCTGGATCGCAGCAGTCAGGGGGTTAACAGCCAGGGGCGGTGGGGGCTCCGCTCCTGGCTGCCAGTGCAGGAAGCTCGGCCACTGCAGCGCCGGCTCCTGCACTGATCGCGCTGGGGAAGCTGAAATTTCAGCTTCTCCTGCACGATCGCTGCTGTGTTTGGTCAGTCAGATTGACTGACCAATCACAGCGCTGTGGGTGCGGGGACCGACGGCAAAGGTCCCCGCACCGCTTGCCGTGCCTGTCAGCTGTCTATGACAGCTGTCGGCACTGATCTACCACTGCGTGTTTACACGCAGTGGTAGATCAAAGGCATGACGTGCACAGTCCATCCTGGTGCCGGAAATGGCACCTTGCCATGACGGACTGTGCACGTCAGTGGACATTAAGGGATTAAACCTGTCAGTATGATTTTACAGTATAGCCGGGGATGAATTGCCGGCTTTTCTAAAGGACACCGGTGCGATTTTCTCGCAAGTCACACGTGTGGTCCGTTTGTAATCCAATTTTTCATCGCACCCATAGACTTGCATTGGCGATTCTCGTCCAATAATCGGTGACAATCGCAGTATGCTGCGATTTTCTCGGCTCGAGGAAAACGGTCGAGAAAAAAATCGGATACTGGGAGCTGCCCCATAGATAAACATTGGTCCGAGTGCAATGCGATATTTAATCGCATTCCACTCGTCCGTTTTTGTCGCCAGTGTGACTCCGGCCTTAGGCTTTTGTGCTTTTGTGGGTGAGCCTTGCTGTGCCCACTTGTAGAAAAGTATGGTCAAAAATTCTCAGAACTACGCTTATCATTCTTTCCCAAGATCCTCCCATGTGAGAAGAGTGAGGTGTGTTAAATGTCTATATGCAACTCTGGTCACTAAGTAGTCTATAAAAAGTTTTGCTGTACAGATTTGAAAAAATCCATATTTCTATGGCTGCAGCAACAAAGTTAGTACCTCTTTGTGAGGAATATGTTTGGGAGCTCGGATTGCAATAAATTGTTTAAGAGCATTGATGAAACTCAAAGTGTCTAAGGACTCGATGACCTCTGTGTACAGCCCTGATAGACATGCAGGTAAATATGACTGCCCAACATTTACTATTGGCTTGACCACTTCTAGTATGTTGTGTAACAACTAATCAAGCTACAAACACATCAAGACCAACGCAGGGTCCATACAGAGTCTTTCCACTGGTAGGTTAGATTTCTTTTGGGTTGAGTTGAACCATGGAGCTTGCTACAAGTAATACATTTAAAGATGACACTGCTGATGATTTTCTTTGTGCCAACAATCTATAGGCTGGTAGTTCTTATGGCCTCTTCAGTAAATAGTCTTCCCTGGTGTTTAACTAGATTGTGATAGTGCTGCACAATTAAATATTTTGGCTTTTTTAAGTCGGCTTTCTATTGTCAGCAGGCCACTGTTGTTGATTAATAGATCATGTTTTCTCAACACTCTGTTTACTGGTGTTGAGGTTTTGTTCAAAAGGCATTGGATTTCTCTGAAATTAGCTTCTCTTGGAACCGTGAGGGTACTGTGGTTTCTTGAAAAATCCGAGTCTGAGGTAGCATAGCTATTTTTATAATGATGCCAACCTTTACATCTTACTAGAAATATCAAACGATTTACTGCCATTTCCAAACAGAAATCCGGTATGTACATGTGCTTACTAGCAGTATCTACCTCTATACTGTATATAGCCAATAAAATAAAATTCTACTCTGCAGCACTATATGACATTTTTCATACTTTCTAGTGCAGTAATGCAATTCAAACTTCATATATTTCATGTTTGCATGATATAATGCTACAGAGTGCTACATTACATGTACAGTATCTATGTCACAAATGTTGGTGTCTCTAAATTAGCAATGTGGGACAAACAGGTGATATTCAGATAAGTGACTTCCAACTTGATAACTTATCAAATCTGTGGGTTCCCAGTTGGATATCAGAGGTTGTTGTGTGAAGTATAGACAGCTGAAGGTGGAATTCAGCATCTGAGTCCCCTTCTACTAGTTGAAATGTTTCCGGTTATTGTTCTTCACTATATAACAGTTTTGGTCCTGAGAGCCATGTTGTACTTTCTAGACAACTTGCATCAACTGCTCTAGTAGCTTGATCTGTGGGATTTTGATCTGTAGATACGTAATGACACTGCTTTGGATGAACATGTCATGAACCAGTCCGCGGTTTGTTTTCTGCTATCCTCTCCCTGGACTGGTCATGCAGGGGTTAATCCCCTCCGCCTCGTTTTGGACCTGTTTTTGCTATTTCAGTTTGCTGTGACTTGCAGGCGACGTCAGTGATAAGTTCATGCTTCTAGGCTAGAGCAGTTGACCTATATACCCTAGTGATCCTTCTGCCTCTGACTTCCCGTATTAGTGTCTGACATGTTTTGGATACCGCGTTCCCGTCTGGCTCTGACGTCTGGCTTTTCTCTGACCACGTGCATTGCTGTAACCTCTGGTACTACGTCTTCCTGCTTGTTGCTGACCCTGCCTGTCTGACTACTCTGCCGCCTCCTAGTGGCGCCCTGCACGTCTGCACTTCGGTGCTACACGTTGAGTGCAACCCTTTTTTTTTTCACCAGTGCCCCCTGGTGGAGGTTGCGCGCAACTAGTTTGCAGTTGCATTACAGGACAGATCTTCTAATTTGTAGCACCTAGTGATGATCGAGTGTGTTCGTCACTCCTCGTTACTCCCTCGAGCATCAGTGTGCTCAAGATGCTCTTTACTCGGAGAGTATTTTTGAATGCTTGCTCGCAAGCTCTAGTCCCTGCCTTGAGTGTTTGGCACCTCTTAGACAGCCAATAAACCTTCGGGGATTGTCTGCCAGTCACTGTAATGCCGTAGCCATCTTGAATGTGGCATTACTATAATCGGGTCTATAAAAGACCTGTTACACTATGCTCGGCACCGTGTACCAACTGACACAGGCAGAACAAAGAGAGGTGCTGCATTGCTATGCTAGGGACAGAGTTGTAGCTGCATAAAGGCCGGGATTAGACACATTTAATCTATCCCTGTGAAGGGATAGTGTAGGACAGGATAGCGTTAATTGCACGTCTGTTATGTTTCGGTAGCTGAGGAGTGCAGGTAAAAAAGGAAATACACCAGAGCAGTTGGAATCTATGAGATTGCAGTACCCTGACTAACCACCACAACTAGAGGCAGCCGTGGAGCGTTCCTACGTTGGTCCTAGACGCCTCGTCACAGCCTGAGAAACTAACTACACCTAAAGATAGAAAGAGGAAAGCTATCTGCCCCGGAGCAGATCCCCAAAGAACATAGAAAGCCCCCAAACATGTAATGGCGGTTAGACAAGATGAAATACTGACACAGACAGAAAATAGTATGAGCAAACGTTGGGGCCCAAACTACCTAAATAGAAAAGGACAGGAAGGGCACTTACTGCAATCCCAAAAAACCCTGAAAAGCACCAACTCTACTAATTTCAAAACACCTGAGATCACACGACCTCTACCACCTAAATTAGTTCTCTGGTGTAACAAAATCAAAACAGCAGCCACTGAAAAAACTGGAAAAAGCAATTGTACAAACATCAGTGGCTGAACTAAACTGAGAGGGCAAAAGCCCCCGGAGGGGACCCAGAAGGCCCCCACAGAAGTGCAGGACAAAATGCAAAAATCAAGCACAAAAACAAAAAGAAGAAAATGTCTTATCTGTTAGCAGGAGATGCAGACACGACACAGCAGGCTACAAAGGAAACAGGAATCAAGGATTGAGACCAGAACAATTGATCACCGGCAACCCTGATGGGAAGGCGACTCCCTTAAATAAGACCAGTCAGTAACACCTGATTCCCAATCCTCACAATCTTCACTGGACAGTCCAGTACCGCTTGTAACCACCAGAGGGAGCCTCTGCTCAGAACTCATTTCAAGTCCATTCACAACACACGTCCTTTCTGCTGCAACTCATACCAAAAGCCCTTCAAGTTTTCAGAGCTAAAAATATTCTTTTTTGCTCTGAATCCTGCAAATTGTTCTGAGCAGAGAAATATTATGCGCCATTTATACTTCACCATTTATGCATCAAAATCATTCAGGCAGATTTGGTTGGTTAGCAATAGCATTGCTATATGGCTCCTGCACTATAACAAGTCCATCTGAGGTGAGCAAATTTTCCTGCTCTAGTAACCCTGCAAATTGTTTTCTGCAGGGAAATATTATATGCCGTTTATAGCACAGCAGTTGTGCATCAAAAGCATACATCCAGACTTTGTTAGCTAGCAAAAGCATTGCTATATTGCTCCTGTAGTAAATCAAGTCCATCTGAGGTAGGCAAATGTTCCTGTGATATCAATCCTGCAAAGTTTTCTCAACAGGAATATATCATACGTAAATTAAAATGAGCAAGGCACGTGGTAAGGGACAGGAAAGTGGACGTGATGCTGTTGGTGTATATAAAAAAACTGGCCGGCACATCCAAACATAGATTCAGTGTGAACAGGTGCTAAACCTAGAGTCACCAACTCATATACATACAAGAAAAAAAGGTAGCACACTGTAGCGCTATAGCTTGCAAACAAGAAATATGAAAAATATGAAAAATGAATTGCATCATTACCTTAGAAATATGAAAAATTGAGAAGTCTTAGCGCATAAGATGGCCAAATTATGCGAGCCTGATAGCCACGTCAAGGCTCCTCTCGTATATCAGGTCCTAACTAATGCCTATCCTCGCTTTAGAAAAGTCTGTCTGCATGGGAACATATGAGTCCTCTCTTCAGACTAAAATCTACATCTCTGTGGAGGGGTGATGAACCTGTTGTAATTAAAAAGCCTGTGACCACCAGGTGGAGTGCTCAGGTAGAAGGTAAATGAATACATATCAAAAAACTGACCGGCACATCCAAACATAGATTCAGTGTTAACAGGTGCTAAACCTAGAGTCACCAACTCATATACATACAAGAAAAAAAGGTAGCACACTGTAGCGCTATAGCTTGCAAAAACGAAATATGAAAAATATGAAAAATGAATTGCATCATTACCTTAGAAATATGAAAAATTGAGAAGTCTTAGCGCATAAGATGGCCAAATTATGCGAGCCTGATAGCCACGTCAAGGCTCCTCTCGTATATCAGGTCCTAACTAATGCCTATCCTCGCTTTAGAAAAGTCTGTCTGCATGGGAACATATGAGTCCTCTCTTCAGACTAAAATCTACATCTCTGTGGAGGGGTGATGAACCTGTTGTAATTAAAAAGCCTGTGACCACCAGGTGGAGTGCTTAGGTAGAAGGTAAATGAATACATATCAAAAAACTGACCGACACATCCAAACATAGATTCAGTGTGAACAGGTGCTAAACCTAGAGTCACCAACTCATATACATACAAGAAAAAAAGGTAGCACACTGTAGCGCTATAGCTTGCAAACACGAAATATGAAAAATATGAAAAATGAATTGCATCATTACCTTAGAAATATGAAAAATTGAGAAGTCTTAGCGCATAAGATGGCCAAATTATGCAAGCCTGATAGCCACGTCAAGGCTCCTCTCGTATATCAGGTCCTAACTAATGCCTATCCTCGCTTTAGAAAAGTCTGTCTGCATGGGAACATATGAGTCCTCTCTTCAGACTAAAATCTACATCTCTGTGGAGGGGTGATGAACCTGTTGTAATTAAAAAGCCTGTGACCACCAGGTGGAGTGCTCAGGTAGAAGGTAAATGAATACATATCAAAAAACTGACCGGCACATCCAAACATAGATTCAGTGTGAACAGGTGCTAAACCTAGAGTCACCAACTCATATACATACAAGAAAAAAAGGTAGCACCCTGTAGCGCTATAGCTTGCAAACACGAAATATGAAAAATATGAAAAATGAATTGCATCATTACCTTAGAAATATGAAAAATTGAGAAGTCTTAGCGCATAAGATGGCCAAATTATGCGAGCCTGATAGCCACGTCAAGGCTCCTCTCGTATATCAGGTCCTAACTAATGCCTATCCTCGCTTTAGAAAAGTCTGTCTGCATGGGAACATATGAGTCCTCTCTTCAGACTAAAATCTACATCTCTGTGGAGGGGTGATGAACCTGTTGTAATTAAAAAGCCTGTGACCACCAGGTGGAGTGCTCAGGTAGAAGGTAAATGAATACATATCAAAAAACTGACCGGCACATCTAAACATAGATTCAGTGTGAACAGGTGCTAAACCTAGAGTCACCAACTCATATACATACAAGAAAAAGAGGTAGCACACTGTAGCGCTATAGCTTGCAAACACGAAATATGAAAAATATGAAAAATGAATTGCATCATTACCTTAGAAATATGAAAAATTGAGAAGTTTTAGCGCATAAGATGGCCAAATTATGCGAGCCTGATAGCCACGTCAAGGCTCCTCTCGTATATCAGGTCCTAACTAATGCCTATCCTCGCTTTAGAAAAGTCTGTCTGCATGGGAACATATGAGTCCTCTCTTCAGACTAAAATCTACATCTCTGTGGAGGGGTGATGAACCTGTTGTAATTAAAAGCCTGTGACCACCAGGTGGAGTGCTCAGGTAGAAGGTAAATGAATACATATCAAAAAACTGACCGGCACATCCAAACATAGATTCAGTGTGAACAAGTGCTAAACCTAGAGTCACCAACTCATATACATACAAGAAAAAAAAAAGGTAGCACACTGTAGCGCTATAGCTTGCAAACACGAAATATGAAAAATATGAAAAATGAATTGCATCATTACCTTAGAAATATGAAAAATTGAGAAGTCTTAGCGCATAAGATGGCCAAATTATGCGAGCCTGATAGCCACGTCAAGTTTTTCTTGTGATGCTGTTGGTGAACGCAGAGACTGAGGCTGTGAGCAAGATGAAACTGTGCCTGCTGCAGGAGCACAAGAAGCACACATCATGTCACCCTAAATTCCCGGCCCATTTTGTAGGAGGGCGCAGAACACCACTCTTCAAGCCAGACCAGTTTGAAAAGGTTGTTAGATGGATAGCAGATAATACTTCCAGTCACTTTGCCAGCACCACCCTGTCTTCCACATGGTCCAGTCTCAGTAGCCGTGATTCTAGGCTACATAATCCTCACCTGATTCTCCTTACTCCTACCATGCAGAGTGCCTGGAGACAAGTGATACCACACTTGTAAACTCTGAAGTGCTGTTCACATTTCCATTTATAGATTTTGACCTCTCGTCCTGTCCGTTTCAAGTGGTACATGAGGAGATCGCAAGTAGAGGTACCCAAATATTTGAGCAGCCATGCTCACAAGAAGGCGATGGTGGGAAAATGCAATTACTGTCGCAAGAGGTGGATGATGTTGAGACACAATTGCCAGCAACTGATGGTATTAAGTCAGCAAGTTATGAGGAGGACCAGGGTGCAGAAGTGGAAGATGATGTTGTGGACGATGAAGTCACTGACACAACCTTGTAAGGTGACATGCAGAGTGAGGATAGCAGCGCACAAGGGGAGGGAACTGCAGCATCACAACAGGCAGGGTGAGGCAGTGGAGTGACCAGAGACAAAAGGCGGGCAACTGTTCCCCAGAGTACCAACATGGGTAAAGTTGACAGGCCAAGGGTTAGGTGTTCCCGAGTCTGGCGCTTTTTTAAAGACAGTCCAGTTAACCCCAAAAAGGCCATTTATAAAATCTGCCATTCCAGCATCAACAGGAACAGCACCACTACCAGCCGTATGACCACCAGTATGCTCTGGCACATGACAGCAAAGTACCCAACTAGATGGGCCGAACGCCAGGGTCCAGAAACATGTCAACAGTCCAAACCCTCCATTCTGCTGCTGTGTACAATGTCCTTGTCTGTTAGAGAACACGGGTCACCTGGACTGGATGACCCTGGGCAGAGGATCCATGTATCTTGTAGATGGAGCAACAGGTCCCAAGTAGCAACAGGCTAATGGAAAAAAAACTGGAATCATAGGAGTCACTCTGCTGTACACAACATTCTACAGGGTCCAGCTGACCCAAAAAATGACCTCTGAACCTTCGACCATTTTATAAGAAAAAAACAGGAACAGAGGGAAAACCTTTAATAACCAGGAAATGTTCACCTAATTTGTCTTCTTTTTCCAGGACTACCTGGTGTCAGGGGATAGAGGTTGGTCTCACTTGTATGGCTGTTCCAGATGTTTCTGTATTCCTTGATCGTTTTCCAGTAGACCACTCCCGGACACAAAGACCTGTGCTGAATCAATGTACCTACCACAGGGGACTGTTGTGAATGCTTTGTATCTGACTTCGGAGTTTGGGCTCCCTCTGGTGGCTGCTGATAGTAATGAAGTCCACAACACAAGTCCAACAGCTGGGGACAATGAATGGCAATCAGGTAGCACTGACTGGCGAGCTATAAGTGACAACCTTCCCATGATCCTCGGCGGTGATTTGTTGTTCCTGGTCCCATTTGGAAGTCAGCTTGCTTCCTGCTTTTTCCTGCAACCTTCAGATAAGTTATTTGCTGCTTGTTTCTGTGGCTTTTGTTTTCCTTTTGTTTTTTTCTGCCCTCCTGGAGTGAGGTCAGCCAGGTTCCCCTGCTGGGGCCTGCGCTGGTCTTTGTTTCTCATTTACCACTGTTTTTGTTCAGTCCCTGTAATTTCAGTATCTGCTAGTTGGCTACCAGATCACACCAGCCTTCTGATCTAGCAGGGAGAGACCGTGTGGTCTCAGTGTTTTTTGGAAATCAGAAGTTTTGGAATTTTTCTTATGGTTTTGCAGGATTGCAGACAGTATTCTTTCCTGTTCTATTCTATCTCGACAGTTTTGGGCCCCAGCGTTTGCTTTCTCTATTTTCCTCCTGTGTTTGTATTTCGTCTTGTCTTACTGCCAATATATGTGTGGGAGCTACCTTTTCCTTTGGAGCATTACTCCGGGGCAGTTAGCTTTCCCCTTTCTCTCTTTAGGCTTAGTTAACTCTCCGGCTGTGTCGAGGCGTCTAGGTCATCGTAGGTACATCCCACGGCTACTTCTAGTTGTGCGGTCAGTTTAGGGGTCTGCAATCCGCTAGTTACCAACCTCTCTGGGTGCCTGGTTGCTTTTGCTATTTTTGCTACTGTCCTCCTCGGCTACTAAATCATAACCGAATCACCAGCCTGACTGTAAATTCTATGGTACTCAAAAGAAGGAAAAAATAGTAAAAAAAAAAAAAAAGGAAGAGTTGTCAGAATTTTTTAGATATTTTGTCCTCTTTTTCTCTGGGGGCCATAGGAGAATTTTTTCTTCAATGGAAATTAAGCATTTGTACGTGTTGAGCAGCTCGCTGCTCAAGTTCGGAATATTTCTACCTATCTCACTCGGTTGTCTGCTGTAGAACCTAAGATCCCTATTCCTGATTTATTTTTTGGGGATCGGTCTAAATTCTTGAAATTTAAGAATAATTGTAAATTGTTTTTTGCCTTGAAACCTAATTCCTCAGGGAACTCGATGCAGCAGGTTAAAATTGTCATCTCTCTGTTGCGCAGCGACCCACAGGATTGGGCGTTTTCACTGACACCTGGGGATCCTGTTTTGGCTAATGTTGATGCGTTTTTTCAGGCTCTGGGGTTGTTGTATGATGAACCTAATGTGATTGATCAAGCTGAGAAAACCTTATTGGCATTGAACCAGGGTCAGGAAGCGGCAGAGTTATATTGTCAGAAATTCCGAAAGTGGGCAGTCCTTACTAAATAGAACGATGATGCCCTAGCGGCTCTTTTTTGGAAAGGACTGGCAGAGACCGTAAAAGATGTTATGGAGGGATTTCCTGTCCCCTCGGGTCTCAACGATTCATTAGCCATTCAAATTGACAGATGCTTGCGTAAATGCAAAACTATTCGAGAGCTGGTGTTGCCTTTCAAACAGGCCTCTGAGCCCAAGCAGTGTGATAGGGTTGTTCCTAGGGCTCAGCGTTGAGAATTCCGGAAGCATAATAAGTGGTGTTTCTATTGTGGGGATGCTTATCATACTATTTCCGTCTGCCCTTAGCAGGGAAGACGTTTTGCGCGCTCATTTGTTTTAGGCAATGTACAGCCTAAATTTCTCTTGACTATTACCTTGATCTGCTCCTTGTCCTCATTTTCTGCTCAGGCTTTTGTCGATTCAGGAGCAGCTCTGAACCTGATGGATTTCGACTTTGCCAAACGTTGTGGTTTTTCCATGGTACCCTTGAGGACTCCTATTCATTTGCTGGGCATTGATTCTACCACTTTGGCGGAAAATAAACCCCAGTTTTGGACCCAGGTGATTACGCGGGTAGCCCCGGACCACCAAGAGAATTGTAAATTTTTGGTGTTGCAAAAGTTCCATGACATTATTGTACTGGGTTTTCCTTGGTTGCAGACCCATAATCCTGTTTTGGATTGGAAATCTGTGTCTGTGGTCAGTTGGGGGTGTCAATGTGTTCGTGGTGACACTCCTGTTTTTTCTACATCTCCCCAGTATCAGGATATCCCCGACTATTTGGCTGATTTTTCTGATGTGTTAAGTGAGAGTAAGTCTGCATCCTTGCCTCTCCACAGGAGTTATGATTGTGCGATTGAGTTAGTGCCCGGGTGTAAATTTCCCATGGGTCGGCTCTTCAATTTGTCTGTACCTGAGCATGATTCTATGCGTTCTTATATCAAAGAGTCATTGGAGAAGGGTAGTTGTGAATATGCTGGAGGCGGCTTCTGAGCTGGGGCTCCCTCCGGTGGTTGCTGAGGGTAATGAACTGAGTATTGAATGGCCTTCAGCTGACGCTGAATGGTAGGATATAAGTGGCCTGAGTTCCCAGCAGCCTTGCCGGTTATCAATTGTTCCTTCTGGTCTTGCTTGAAGCACTGCTAGTTTCCTGCTCTCCTTCAGATAAGTGTTTGCTGTTTTTTTTTTCCTCTGTTTGATTTTATCTGCTGGTTTGCTGCTTGCAGTGGACTGCAGCCTGTCCCCTTTTGGGGGTCTGGCACTGCAATTGTGATCCGTTTGTGTCTGCACTTTTGCTTGCTCTTTTGTTACTTTCTATTTGCTGAATAGCGTTTTGTTACACCAGAGATCTGATTTAGGTGGATGAGAACGTGTGATCTCAGGTTTTTTGGCAATCAGAAGTGTTGGTATTTTTGTTAGGGTTTTGTTGGATTGCAGTCAGAATTCTTTCCTGTACTTTTCTGTCTAGACAGATTGGGCCCCAGCGTTTGCTCATTCTATTTTCTGTCTGTGTCCGTGCTTTCTTCTTGTCTAACCGCCATTACATGTTTGGGGGCTTCCTATTTTCTTTGGGGATCTGCTCCAAGGCAGATAGCTTTCATCTTTCTGCCTTTAGGTGTAGTTATCTCTCAGGCTGTGACGAGGCGTCTAGGATCACCGTAGGAACGCTCCACGGCTACCTCTAGTTGTGTGGTTAGTTCAGGTTACTGCAATCCAATAGGTTCCAGCCTCTCTGGTGTATTACCGCTTTTGCTATTTTTTGCTATTTCTCCTCAGTTACCGAAACATAACAGTATAACCGGCCCAAAAACTGAAAATTGTATGGTACTCACAGAAGGGGAAAATATTAATAAGGAAACTTTGTTTGTTGCATTTTTTTTTCCCCTCTTTTCTCTGGGTGCTGAGGAGGAATGTTTTTTTTAATTTTTTTTTTATTTCTCTCAATGGAGTTTGCACAGTTGTCTGGCCGTGTGGATCAGCTTGCCACTGAGGTTCGGAGTATTGCTACCTATCTTGCTGGGTTGCCGGTTGTGGAACCTAGGATCCCCATGCCAGATTTGTTTTTGGGGGATCGATCTAAATTTCTGAATTTGAAAAATAACTGTAAGTTGTTTTTTGCCTTAAGGCCTAAGTCCTCAGGGAACGCAGCACAGCAGGTTCAAATTGTCATCTCCCTGCTGCGCGGCGACCCTCAGGATTGGGCTTTTTCCCTGACACCTGGGGATCCTGTTTTGAATGATATTGATGTATTTTTTCAGGCTCTGGGGTTATTGTACGATGAACCTAATGTCACTGATCAAGCTGAAAAGATCTTGTTGGCATTAAATCAGGATCTTGAAGACGCTGAGTTGTACTGTCAGAAATTTCGAAAATGGGCAGTCCTGACCAAATGGAATGATGATGCTTTCGAAAGGGTCTGTCAGAAAAAGTAAAGGACGTTATGGTGGGATTTCCTGTTCCCTCTGGTCTCAATGATTCTATGTCTTTGGCTATTCAAATTGACAGACGTTTGCATGAGCGCAGAGGTATGCGTGAGAGAGTGTTGCCTTGTGAGCCAGCTCCTGAACCCATGCAGTGTGATGGTGTGACTTCTGGGGCTCAGCGTCATGAGTTTCGTAAGCGCAATGGGTTATGTTTCTACTGTGGTCAGGGCTGCCACTAGGAATTTCGGGGCCCCATACTGGCAAAATTTATGGGGCCCCCCTTGAGACTCCGCCCAGGCTCCACCCCCTAGTTCCGCATCCACCCTAGCTCCTCCTCCACCACATAAACCTTCCAAAATCCCTCCGCCCTTTCATGGAAAAACTTCACTTCTGCACCATGCCCTCACCAATGACACAGTAACACCAATCACTCGATGAATATGCAGCATTTTGCTTGTTTAGTATAATACACCACATAGTCCTCCATATATTATAATGTGCACCACAGTCCTCCATATTGTAAAGTGCACACCCCATAGTCCTCCATATAATATAATGTATCCATAGTCCTCCATATAGTATAATACACTCCTAATAGCCCTCAATATATTAAAATACACTCAGTCATTCATATAGTATAATACACTCCTCATAGTGCTCCATATAGTATAATGCACCGCCATAGTCATCCATGTAGTACAATTCACTTCCCATAGTATAATGCACCCCATAGCTCTTCATATGGTATATTGTATTCCCCATAGTCCTCGATACAGTATAATGCAGCCCACATATAGTATAATGCAGTCACCCTATAGAGCATAATGCAGCCACCCCACAGAGCATAATGCAACCACCCCAGAGTATAATGCAACCACCCCAGAGTATAATGCAACCACCCCACAGAGTATAATGCAACCACCCCACAGAGTATAATGCAACCACCCCACAGAGTATAATGTAAACCCCCATAGTATAATTAGCCCCCTATATAGTATAATGTAGCCCCCCATAAAATACAATGTAGCCCTCATATAGTATAATGCAGCCCCCATAGAATATAATGTAGTTCCCTCATAAAGTATAATGTAGCCCCTCATATATGTATGATGCAATCACCCCTCATAGAATATAATAAATATAATACAGCCCCTCATAGAATATAATGTATCCCCGAATACAAAATCATACAGCCCGCCTCCCAAGTAATCCCCATAGTATATAACACAGCCACAAAGTATATAACACAGTCACCCTATAAAATATAATATATCTCCCAATAGTATATAACACGGCCAACATAGTATTAGCACGGCCCACATAGTATATAGCGTGGCCTACATAGTATACACAGGACCCACATAGTATACAGCAGGCCCACATAGTATATAGCAGGGCCCACATAGTGTACAGCGTGGCCCACATAGTATATAGTAGCAGGGCCCACATTGTACGCAGAGCCCACATGGTATACGGCAGGGCCCACATAGTATACGGCAGGGCCCACATTGCAGGCAGGGCCCACATAGTATACGGCAGGGCCCACATTGTACAGCAGGGCCCACATAGTATACAGCAGGGCCCACATTGTCCAGCAGGGCCACATGTATACAGCAGGCCACATTGTCAGCAGGGCCCACATAGTATACGCAGGGCCCACATTGTCCAGCAGGGCCCACATTGTACAGCAGGGCCCACATAGTATACGGCAGTGGCCCACATAGTATATAGTAGCAGGGCCCACATTGTACAGCAGAGCCCACATGGTATACGGCAGGGCCCACATAGTATATAGTAGCAGGGCCCACATTGTACAGCAGAGCCCACATGGTATACGGCAGGGCCACATAGTATAGTAGCAGGGCCCACATTGTACAGCAGGGCCCACATAGTATACGGCAGGGACCACATTAGTAACGGCAGGGCCCACATATTGTACGGCAGGGCCCACATAGTATACGGCAAGGCCCACATTGTACAGCAGGGCCCACATTGTACAGCAGGGCCCACATTGTCCAGCAGGGCCCACATAGTATACGGCAGGGCCCACATAGTATACGGCAGGGCCACATTGTCCACAGGGCCCACATAGTATACGGCAGGGCCCACATAGTATACGGCAGGGCCCACATGTAGCAGGGCCCACATAGTATACGGCAGGGCCCACATTGTCCAGCAGGGCCCACATAGTATACAGCAGGGCCCACATTGTACAGCAGGGCCCACATAGTATACGGCAGGGCCCACATAGTATACGGCAGGGCCCACATAGTATACGGCAGGGCACACATTGTCCAGCAGGGCCCACATAGTATACAGCAGGGCCCACATTGTCCAGCCTTCATCTCTCCTCCACCCACCCACAGTTCAGTAAAGCACTGACAGCTTTAGAAAAAAAAAAAAAAAAAAAAAACACTCCCCACCTCATCCTCGTGCCAGCGCTGCTCCCAGCTCCTGTCTCCTGCTCTGCCCGGCACACAGTGAGCGCGCTGTGTCAGAGGCAGATCAGGGAATGATGGGAGAGGGAGCGTCAGCTGACGCTCTCTTCTCCATCATCGCTTTGAACTGTGCCGGCAGACGCCGGTAAAGTTCAAAGCAGCGGCGGGGGGAGTCGGCACTGGGGGCAGGCGGGCCCCCCTGCCACACAGGGGCCCCCATAGCGGCTGCGTGATGTGCCGCTAGCTGGGGGCCCCTTGGGGAGCAGGGGGAGCCTCAAAATGTTGGGGGCCCCCGCGGACCTGCGTGCTCAGGCGGCGGGCCCCCCCTAATCACCGGGCCCCATACAGCAGTGAGGGTTCTCATGCCCTGATGGCGGCCCTGACTGTGGTGACGCTTCCCATGCTATTTCTGTCTGCCCTAAGCGGGGAAGACGTTTTGCACGCTCAGTTGTCTTGGGTAGTGTTCAGACTAAATTTCTGTTGACTGTTACCCTGATTTGCTCCCTGTCCACATTTTCTGCTCAGGCTTTTGTTGATTCAGGAGCAGCTATTAACCTGATGGATTTTGACTTTGCCAAACATTGTGGGTTTCCCATGATACCCTGCGGAAGTCTATTCCCCTACTGGGCATTGATTCTACCCCTTTGGCGGAGAATAAACCTCGGTTTTCTACTCAGGTGATAATGAGGGTGGAACCAGATCATCAGGAGAGTTGCAAATTTCTGGTGCTGCATATTCTGCGTGACATTATTGTACTAGGTTTCCCTTGGCTACAGTCTCATAATCCTGTTTTGGATTGGAAATCTGTGTCTGTGCCAATGTGTTAATACTGACACTCCTGTTTTTTCTGCCTCTCCCCAGTCTCAGGATGTCCCTGACTTTTTGACTGATTTTTCTGATGTGTTTAGTGAAAGTAAATCCGCATCCTTGTCCCCTCACAGGAGCTATGATTGAGCTATTGAATTAGTGCCTGGTGGTAAATTTCCTAAAGGTCGCCTTTTTAATTTATCTGTACCTGAACACGATGCTATGTGATCTTATATCAAGGAGTCATTGGAGAAGGGTCATATCAGACCATCCTCATCAACCTTGGGCGCCGGTTTTTTCTTTGTGGCCAAAAAGGATGGTTCATTGAGGCCGTGTATTAATTATCGCCTCCTGAATAAGATCACTGTTAAATATCAATATCAGTTACCTTTGATTTCTGACTATTTTCCAGAGTGAAAAGTGCTAGTTGGTTTACCAAGCTTGACCTCAGGGGGGCGTATAACCTTATTCGCATTAAGCACGGGGATGAATGGAAGACGGCGTTTAATACCCCAGAGGGGGCATTTTGAGTACCTAGTGATGCCTTTCGGGCTTACTAATGCCCTTTCCGTCTTCCAATCCTTCATGAATGATATTTTCAGGGATTTTGTGGATAAATTTCTGATTGTTTATTTGGATGATATCTTGATTTTTTCCAAGACTGGGACTCTCATGTGAAACATGTTCGGACTGTGTTCCAGATTTTGAGAGAGAATGCACTGTATGTGAAGGGATCAAAGTGTCTTTTTGGCGTACAGAAGATCTCATTTCTACGATTCATTTTGTCTCCGTCTGTTATTGAAATGGACCCAGTCAAGGTTCAGGCCATCTGTGATTGGGTTCAACCTACTTCATTGAAGGCTCTTCAGAGATTTTTAGGTTTTGTCAATTTTTATCATAAATTTATTGGTAATTTCTCTGGTATTGTTACACCATTGACTGATTTGACCAAAATGGGTTCTGATGTGGTGAATTGGCCTCCTGAGGCTGTTTCTGCATTTCAGGCACTCAAGCAGAGATTCATTTCTGCTCCTGTTCTACGGCAGCCTGATGTTTCTCCGCCGTTTCAGGTGGAGGTTGATGCCTCTGAGATTGGGGCTGGTGCCGTTTTGTCCCAAAGGGATCCAGAGACCTCAAAGAGTAACCCTTGTGCCTTTTTCTCTCGAAAATTTTCTCCAACTGAACGTAATTATGATGTGGGTAATCGGGAGTTATTGGCCATGAAGTGGGCCTTTGAAGAGTGGAGACATTGGCTGGAAGGAGCCAAACATCAGGTGGTGGTCCTCACAGACCATAAGAACCTGGTTTATTTTGAATCAGCCAAGCGACTTAATCCTAGACAGGCCAGGTGGGCCTTGTTTTTCACACGTTTTAATTTTGTGGTTTCTTTTCTTCCTGGCACTAAGAATGTCGAGGCGGATGCCCTCTCGAGAAGTTTCTTTGCAGATGTTCCTGAGTTATCTGATCCTGCTGTTATTTTGAAAGAGGGTGTGGTTCTTTATGCCATTTTGCCCAATTTGAGACTGGCTCTGGAAGGGTGTCAGGAGGAGAAACCTGAGCGCTTCCCTGTTGGGAAGTTGTTTGTTCCAGACCAGTGGAAAAAGAGTGTGATATCTGAGATTCATTGTTCCGCGTTGGCTGGTCATCCCGGGATTTTTGGTACCAGAGACGTGGTGAGTCGCTCCTTTTGGTGGCGTACTTTGTCTCGTGACGTCAGGAACTTTGTGCAGTCCTGTGGGAATTGCTCTCGTTCCAAGTCTTGCTCTAGTTATAGTGGTTTATTAATGCCATTACCTGTACCCAAGAGGCCATGGACTCATATTTCTATGGATTTTATTTCTGACCTTCGTGTCTCTCAGAGAATGACCGTTATCTAGGTAATCTGTGATAGGTTTTCCAAGATGATACATCTTGTGCCATTACCTAAGTTACCTTCTTCCTCCGAGTTGGTGCCTTTGTTCTTTCAGCGTGTGGTTCAGTTACATGGCATTCCGGAGAACATTGTGTCTGACAGAGGAGTCCAGTTTGTTTCCAGATTTTGGAGGACATTTTGTTCTAAACTTGGTGTTCAGTTGTCTTTCTCCTCTGCATTTCACCCTCAGACCAATGGACAAACCGAGAGAACAAACCAGAACTTGGAGACTTATTTGAGATGTTTTGTGTCTGCTGATCAAGATGACTGGGTCTCTTTTTTGCCTTTGGCTGAGTTTGCTCTTAATAATTGAGCTAGCTCTGCCACCTTGATGTCTCCATTTTTCTGCAATTCCGGGTTTCACCCTCGATTTTCTTCAGGACAGGTGGAGGCTTCTGTCTGTCCGGGGGTTGACTCTATTGTGCAGCGTATGCAGCGGATTTGGGACCAGATGGTGGAGAGGTTGTCTCTCTCTCAGGAGAAGGCCCAGTGGTTTGCCAACCGGCATGGGACTGATGGTCCTCATTTTAAAGTGGGGGACTTGGTTTGGTTGTCCTCAAGGAATATCCAAAATTTAAGCCAAGGTTCATTGGACCTTATAAGATCATGGAAATTATTAATCCGGTTTCCTTCCGTTTGCTTCTTCCAGGGACATTTAAGATCCATAAAGTGTTCCTCAAGTCCTTATTGAAGCGGTTTGTTGAACCAGTGGTTCCTATGGCTGCGCGTTCCGACCCTGTTTTGGTTGAGGGCAATTTGAAGTATGTGGTTGAAAAGATATTGGATTCTCGCTTTGCTAGACGGAAACTCCAGTATTTGGTTAAGTGGAGAGGTTATGGTCAGGAGGACAAATTTTGGGTGTTTGCTTCGGACATTCATGCTGGGAGACTTATCCGTGCCTATCATCGAGCCCATCCTTATTGGCCTGGTTGCACAGGTGAGGGTTCAGTGACCCCTCCTCAAGGGGGGGTACTGTTGTGAATATGCTGAAGGCGGCTTCTGAGCTGGGGCTCCCTCCGGTGTTTGCTGAGGGTAATGAACTGAGTATTGAATGGCCTTCAGCTGGCGCTGAATGGTAGAATTTAACCCCTTCACCACCAAGGGTGGTTTGCACGTTAATGACCGGGCCAATTTTTACAATTCTGACCACTGTCTCTTTATAAGGTTATAACTCTGGAACGCTTCAACAGATCTTCGTGATTCTGAGATTATTTTCTCGAGACATACTGTACTTCACGCTAGTGGTAAAATTTCTTCGATATACCTTGCGTTTATTTTTGAAAAAAACGCAAATATGGCGAAAATTTTGAAAATTTTGCAATTTTCAAACTTTGAATTTTTTTTCCCTTAAAACAGAGAGATATGTCACACAAAATAGTAAATCAGTAACATTTCCCACATGTCTACTTTACATCAGCACAATTTTGGAACCAAAATTTTTTTTTGTTAGGAAATTATAAGGGTTAAAAGTTGACCAGTGATTTCTCATTTTTACAACCAAATTTACAAGCCATTTTTTTAGGAACCACCTCACATTTGAAGTCACTTTAACGGGTCTATATAGCAGAAAATACCCAAAAGTGACACCATTCTAAAAACTGCACCCCTCAAGGTACTCAAAACCACATTCAATAAGTTTAATAACCCTTCAGGTGCTTCACAGGAGCTGAAGCAACTTGGAAGGAAAAAAATAATATTTAACTTTTTAGCCACAAAAATGATCTTTTACAAACTTTTTTTTATTTTCACAAGGGTAAAAGGAGAAAATGGGCAGATAAAGTTGTTGTGCAATTTCTCCTGAGTACGCCAATACCCTATATGTGGGGAAAAACCACTGTTTGGGCACACGGCAGAGCTCGTAAGGGAAGGAGCGCCGTTTGACTTTTTCAAACTAAAATTGACTGGAGTTGAGATTGGACGCCATGTCGTGTTTGGAGAGCCCCTGATTCGCCTAAACAGTGGAAACTCCCCACAAGTGACACCATTTTGGAAACTAGACCCCCTAAGGAATTTATCTAGATCTGTTGTGAGCAGTTTGAACCCCAAAGTGTTTCACAAAAGTTTATAATGCCTGGGTGTGAAAAAAAAAACAAAACAATTTTCCACAAAAATGATTTTTTAGTCCCAAATTTTTGATTTTTCCCAAGGAGATTGGACCCCAAAACTTGTTGTCCAATTTGTCCTGAGTACGCTGATACCCCATATGTGGGGGGGGGGAACTGTTTGGGCGCACGGCAGGGCTTGGAAAGGAAGCAGTAATGTTTTGGAATGCAAACATTGATGGGGGTCATGTTCCGTTTGTAGTGCCCCAGATGAGCCTAGATCTTTGGTGAGCACTTTGAACCCCTAAGTGCTTCACACAAGTTTATAATGCCTGGGCATGAAAATAAAAAAAACAATTTTTTTCCCACAAAAATTATCTCTTAGTCACTAATTTTTTATTTTCCCATAGGTAACAGGAGAAATTGGACCTCAAAAGTTGTTGTCCAATTTGTCCTGAGTACGCTGATACCCCATATGTGAATCATAGAATCATAGAATCATAGAATCATAGAATGGTAGAGTTGGAAGGGACCTCCTGGGCCTTCTGGTCCAACCCCCTGCTCAAAGCAGGATTCTCTAAATCATCCCAGACAGATGTCTATCCAGCCTCTGTTTGAAGACTTCCATTGAAGGAGAACTCACCACCTCTTGTGGCAGCCTGTTCCACTCATTGATCACCCTAACTGTCAAAAAGTTTTTTCTAATATCTAATCTGTGTCTCCTCCCACTCAGTTTCATCCCATTGCTTCTAGTCTTTCCTTGTGCAAATGAGAATAAAGATGATCCTTCTACAATGTGACAGCCCTTGAGATATTTGTAGACAGCTATTAAGTCTCCTCTCAGTCTTCTTTTTTGCAAGCTAAACATTCCCAAATCCTGCAACCGTTCCTCATAGGACATGGTTTGCAGACCGGTCACCATTCTGGTGGCTCTTCTCTGAACTTGCTCCAGTTTGTTGATGTCTTTTTTAAAATGTGGTGCCCAAAACTGGACACAGTATTCCAGATGAGGTCTGACCAAAGAGGAGTAGAGGGCAATAATGACCTCACGTGATCTAGACTGTATGCTTCTGTTGATACATCCTAGAATTGCATTTGCCTTTTTTGCTGCTGCATCACACTGTTGACTCATGTTAAGTCTGTGATCAATTAGTATACCCAAGTCTTTTTCACATGTGCTGTTACTTAGCCCTATTCCTCCCATTTTGTATATGCTTTTTTCATTTTTATTGCCCAGATGTAGTACTTTGCATTTTTCCCTGTTAAAATCCATTCTGTTAGTTGCTGCCCACTGCTCCAGTTTATGTATATCTTTTTGAATCCTCTCTCTCTCTTCTCTAGTATTAGCTACCCCTCCTAGCTTTGTGTCATCAGCAAATTTGATCAGTTTACCCTCAATTCCTTCATCTAAATCATTGATAAAGATGTTGAACAATACAGGGCCCAAAACAGAGCCTTGTGGTACCCCACTTGAGACATTCTTCCAACTGGATGTGCAGCCATTTACAACCACTCTTTGGGTCCGATCACTAAGCCAGTTATGAATCCACCTAACAGTTGCCTTGTCCATTCCATACTTAGTCATTTTTTCAATAAGGATTGTGTGAGATACTTTGTCAAATGCTTTGCTGAAGTCAAGATATACTATATCTACAGCATTTCCCTGATCCACCCAGTCAGTGATTCTGTCATAGAAGGAAATTAAGTTAGTCTGACATGACTTATTAGTTACAAACCCATGCTGACTCTGTTTAATCACTTCATTCTTATCCAGGTACTTGCATACATGTTCTTTAATAATTTGTTCAAAGATCTTTCCTGGTATAGAAGTCAGACTCACCGGCCTGTAGTTCCCTGGGTCCACCTTCTTCCCCTTTTTGAAGATAGGAACAACATTTGCTCTTCTCCAGTCTTCTGGGACTTCTCCTGTTCTCCAAGAATTTTCAAAGATTATGGACAGTGGTTCAAGAATTTCTTCTGCTATCTCCTTCAGTACCCTGGGGTGTAATTCATCTGGACCTGGAGACTTGAATTCATTTATGTTAGCTAAGTGTTTCCTCACTGTCTTTCTGTTTATAGATATCCTGGATTCTTCTATTCCTTTAATAGGACAGTGAAGATCAGTTGATGTTACATTTCCTTTCTGAGAGAAAACAGATGCAAAATAGGAATTTAAAAGTTCAGCCTTCTCAACATCCTGACTTACCATTTCATCATTTTCATCCTGTAAAAATCCTATAGCATCTTTGACTTTTCTTTTACTTTTGACGTATCCCCAAAATCCTTTTTTGTTGCTTTTGACGTCACTTGCAAGCCTTAATTCATTGTCAGCTTTAGATAATCTGATTTGTGCCCTGCAGGTTCTGCAGACGGCATTATATTCTTCTTTAGATATGCCTCCCTCTTTCCATTTGATAAACATTTCTTTCTTCCTTTTTAGCATGTGTTTAAGTTCTATGTTCATCCATCCTGGTTTTCTTAAATGCTTCCCATTCTTCCCTCTTTTTGGAATTGTTAACGATTGTGCTTTGAGAATCTCATTTTTCAAGATTTTCCATCCTTCCTGGACATTTTTGTCCTTAAGGATATCCAGCCATTGGATCCCTCCAATTCTCTTTCTGAGTTCCTTAAAATCTGCCTTTCTGAAATCTAACCTTGACGTCTGAGTCTTCACAGGTCTTCCTCCTCTTGTTATCCAAAATTCTAAAATAGCATGGTCACTACCTCCTAGAGTCCCAGCCACTCTTACCTCCTCCACCATTTCCTCCCTGTTTATGAGGATTAGATCCAAGGTAGCAGATCCCCTTGTTTTCTCCATTACCTTTTGGAAGATAAAGTTGTCAGCAAGAGAGGATAAGAATTTCCTGGACCTGTTAGTTTTGCCTGAGAGAGATTCCCAACAAATGTCTGGATAGTTGAAATCTCCCATGACCACTATGTCATATTTTTTGGAGAACTTGGCCATTTGATGCATAAAGAGTTCATCCATATCTTCAGCTTGCACAGGCGGCCTGTAGTAAATGCCTACAATGGTGTCCTTTCCATTGTTCTGTCCTTGTATTCTTACCCAAACAGTTTCCACAGAACTCCCAGTCTCTGAAGCGTCAATCTCTGTGCAGATATACGCTTTTCTAACATACAATGCAACACCTCCTCCTCGTTTATCAAGTCTGTTTCTTGCAAATAAGTTGTATCCTTCTAGCCTTGTATTCCAATCATGTGTATCGTCCCACCAAGTCTCAGTGATTCCAATGACATCATATTTCTTCTCCTGCGTTAGTAGCTCCAGTTCTCCTTGTTTGTTGCCCATGCTTTGTGCATTCGTATAGAAACACTTTAGTTTGTGATTGGTTTCTCTTCCTTCAATATTTTTATTATGTAAATTTTTTTGTCTTTGTTCTTCCCCTTCACTTCTAATAGCAGAAATCTCAATAGTATTTGTCAAGTGTATGGCTTTTGCTGGCGTTTTGCTTCCCTTCCCACATTGTTCTAGTTTAAAGCTCTCCTGATGAGTGTAGCAAGGCGACTTCCAAATACATGTTTTCCAGTCTTCGTAAGGTGCACCCCATCTCTAGCAAGTAGTCCATCGTATAGGTAATTCACTCCGTGATCCAGAAATCCAAATCTTTGCTGACGGCACCATCGACGTAGCCAGTTGTTCACCTGCAGAATCTTATTCCACCTCCTTGTTCCATGGCCATCCACTGGGAGGATGGAAGAGAAGACCACCTGCGCTCCCAGTTCTTTCACTTTCTTACCTAAGTTTTCAAAGTCACTGCAGATGGTTTCCAGGTCGTTTCTAGCGGTGTCATTTGTCCCCACATGTATTAGCAGGAATGGGTAGTCATCTTTAGGTCTGAAGAGTCCTGATATCCTGTCAGACACATCTTTAATTTTTGCACCTGGAAGACAGCACATTTCTCTTGAGGTTATATCCGGTCTGCAGATAGCGGGGGGGAACCACTGTTTGGGCGCATGGCAGAGCTCGGAATGGAAGGAGCACCATTTGACTTTTTCCAACCAAAATTGGCTGGAATTGAGATTGGACGCCATGCTGCATTTGGAGAGTCCCTGATGTGCCTAAACAGTGAAAACCCCCCACAAGGACCCCATTTGGGAAACAAGACCCCCTAAGGAACTTATCTAGATCTTTGGTGAGCAATTTGAACCCCCAAGTGCTTCACACAAGTTTATAACGTAGAGTCGTAAAATTAAAAAATCATATTTTTTTCCACAAAATTGATCTTTTCACCCCAATTTTTATTTTCCCAAGGGTAAAAAGACTCCAAAAGTTATTGTGCAATTTGTCCTGAGTACGCTGACACCCCATATGTGGGGGTAAACCACTGTTTGGAAGGGAAGGAGCGCCGTTTGACTTTTTCAACACAGAATTGGCTGGATGCCATGTCGTGTTTGGAAAGCTCCTGATCTGCCTAAACAGTGGAAACCCCCCACAAATAACACCATTTTGGAAACTAGACCCCTCAAGGAACTTATCTAGATGTGTGGTGAGCACTTTGAACTTTATAACGTACAGCCGTAAAATAAAAAATCTTTTTTTTTTTTACAAAAATGATTTTTTCGCCCCAATATTTTATTTTCACAAGGGTAACAGGAGAAATTGGACCCCAAAAGTTGTTATCCAATTTGTCCTGAGTACGCTGATACCCAATATGTGGGAGTAAACTACTATATGGGTGCACGTCTGGGCTCGGAAGGGAAGTAGTGACGTTTTGGATTGCAGACTTTGATGGAATGGTCTGGGGCGTCATGTCGCATTTGGAGAGCCCCTGATGCGCCTAAACAGTGGAAACCCCCACAAGTGACCCCATTTTGGTAAATAGACCCCACAAGGAACTTATCTAGAAGTGTGTTGAGCACTTTGAACCCCGAAGTGCTTCACAGAAGTTTATAACGTACAGCTGTAAAAACAAAAAAATCTTTTTTTTTTACAAAAATGATTTTTTTGCCCCCAATATTTTATTTTCACAAGGGTAACAGAAGAAATTGGACCCCAAAAGTTGTTGTCCAATTTGTCCTGAGTACGCTGATACCCAACATGTGTGACAAAACGACTGTATGGGTGCACGTCTGGGCTCGGAAAGGAAATAGTGACGTTTTGGATTGCAGACTTTGATGGAATGGTCTGGGGGCGTCATGTCGCATTTGGAGAGCCCCTGATGCGCCTAAACAGTGGAAACCCCCCACAAGTGACCCCATTTTGGAAAATAGACCCCACAAGGAACTTATCTAGATGTGTGGTGAGCGCTATGAAGCCCCAAGTGCTTCACAAAAAATTTATAACATACAGCCGTAAAAACAAAAAAAATCATTTTTTTTTTACAAAAATGATTTTGTCGCCCTCAGTTTTTTATTTTCCCAAGGGTAACAGAAGAAATAGGACAAATTACAAAATAACTCTTGTGGTCCAGAGTACGCTGATACCCCATATGCAGGGGTAAACTACTGTTTGGGCGCTTGGCAGAGCTCAGAAGTGAAGGAGCACCGTTTGACTTTTTCAACGCCGAATTGGCTGGAATTGAGATCAGACGCCATGTCACATTTGGAGAGCCCCTGATGTGACTAAACAGCAGAAACCCCCCAATTCTAACTCCAACCCTAACCCCAACACACCCCTAACCCTAGTCCCAACCCTAACCACAAACCTAACCCTAAGGCTGGTTTCACACATCCGTTTTTCCCCTTGCGGCGCCCCCGGCATTTTCCCACAGCGCCGCATCTGAAAATCTGATGCGCCGCATGCGGCTTTTTTCGCATTGACATGCATTAGCGCCGCATGGCGCCGCATGTCAATGCGTTGCATGCGGTTTTGTCCGGATGCGGCGCAAATGTACATTGCGGCGTCCGGAAAAAAACGCTGCATGCAACGTTTTTTTTTTTTGCCGGATGGTTTCTTATCTCTCCAAGCATCAGAAACCATCCGGCAAAAAACCGCATTTTGGGCGCCGGAAGTGTGAAAGCTTTTCACATGCGGCGCTGCGGTAAAATGCCGGGGGCGCCGTTTAGGCGCCCGCCGGATGTGTGAAAGAGGCCTAACACACCCCTAACCCTAATCCCAACCCTAACCCTAATCCTAACGATAGCACCAACCCTAACCCTAACTTTTGCCGCAACCGTAATGGGAAAATGGAAATAAATACATTTTTTTAATTTTATTATTTTTCCCTAACTAAGGGGGTGATAAAGGGGGGTTTGATTTACTATATATAGCGGGTTTTTGTGATTGGCAGCTGTCACGCTAAAAGAAGCTTTTTATTGCAAAAAGTAGTTTTTTGCATCACCACATTTTGAGAGCTATAATTTTTGCATATTTTGGCCCACAGAGTCATGTGAGGTCTTACTTTTTGCAGTACGAGTTGATGTTTTTATTGGTACCATTTATGACTACGTGACATTTTTTGATCGCTTTTTATTTCAATTTTTGGGAGGTTAGAATAAACAAAAATCAGCAATTCATGAATTTCTTTTGGGGGAGGCGTTTATACCGTTCCGCGTGTGGTAAAATTGATAAAGCAGTTTTATTTTTCGGGTCAGTACGATTACGGTGATACCTCATTTATATCATTTTTTCATGTTTTGGCGCTTTTATAGAATAAAAACAATTTTATATAAAAAATTATTATTTTTGCATCGCTTTATTCTGCGAGCTATAACTTTTTTATTGTTTCGCTGATGATGCTGTATGATGGCTCGTTTTTTGCGGGACAAGATGACGTTTTCAGCGGTATCATGGTTATTTATATTGGTCTTTCTGATCGCGTGTTATTCCGTTTTATGTTCGGCGGTATGATGATAAAGCATTGATTTTTTGCTTAGTTTTTTTTTTTTAAGGTGTTCACTAAAGGGGTTAACTAGTGGGACAGTTTTATAGGGGGGGTCGTTATGGATGCGGCGATACCAAATATGTGTACTTTTATTGTTTTGTATTTTTTATTTACAGGAAGAAATGAATTTATTGGGGAATATTTTTTTTTTATGATTTTTTTTACCACTTTTTATTTTTATATTTTTTACTTTTTTACTTTGTCCCAGGGTGGGACATCACAGTATTTTAGCAGATCGTTGGTGTGACAGTGTGCTCAGCACTCTGTCACACCAGCGATCGCTCTGGCATCGCTGCAGGCTTCTCAGTGCCTGCTCTCAGCAGGCACTGAGGAAGCCGCCTCCCTGCAGGACCCCGGCGCCATCTTGGATCCGGGGACCAGGAGGGAGGACGGACCCTCGGAACAGCGCGACACATCGCGCTGCTCTGAGGGTCTCAGGGGAACGCGCAGGGATCCTCCCCTGTGCCCCGGTACACCGCGATCATGTTTGATCGTGGTGTGTCAGGGGTTAATGTGCCGGGAGCGGTCCGTGACCGCTCCTGACACATAGTGCTGGGTGTCAGCTGTGATAATCGGGAGCGCAGCTGATCGCCCATGACGTACTATTCCGTCCATGGGAATTAGGTCCAGGGTCACATGGACGGAATAGTACGTCTGATGGAATAAAGGGGTTAAGTGGCCTGAGTTCCCAGCAGCCTTGCTGGTTATCAATTGTTCCTTCTGGTCTTGCTTGAAGCACTGCTAGTTTCCTGCTCTCCTTCAGATAAGTGTTTGCTGTTTTTCTTTCCTCTGTTTGATTTTATCTGCTGGATTGCTGCTTGCAATGGACTGCAGCCTGTCCACTTTTGGGGTCTAGCGCTGCAATTGTGCTCCGTTTGTGTCTGCATTTTTGCTTGCTCTTTTGTTACTTTTTATTTGCTGAATAGCGTTTTGTTACACCAGAGATCTGATTTAGGTGGATGAGATCGTGTGATCTCAGGTTTTTTGGCAATCAGAAGTGTTGGTATTTTTGTTAGGGTTTTGTTGGATTGCAGTCAGAATTCTTTCCAGTACTTTTCTGTCTAGACAGATTGGGCCCCAGCGTTTGCTCATTCTATTTTCTGTCTGTGTCCGTGCTTTCTTCTTGTCTAACCGCCATTACATGTTTGGGGGCTTCCTATTTTCTTTGGGGATCTGCTCCGGGGCAGTTATCCTTTAGGTGCCTTTAGGTGAAGTTATCTCTCAGGCTGTGACGAGGCATCTAGGATCACCGTAGGAACGCTCCACGGCTACCTCTAGTTGTGTGGTTAGTTCAGGTTACTGCAATCCAATAGGTTCCAGCCTCTCTGGTGTATTACCGCTTTTGCTATTTTTTGCTATTTCTCCTCAGTTACCGAAACATAACAAAGGGGCATATTAGACCATCCTCTTCACCTTTAGGTGCCGGCTTTTTCTTTGTGGCCAAAAAGGATGGTTCATTGAGGCCATGTATTGACTATCGTATCCTTAATAAGATCACTGTTAAATATCAGTATCCATTACCCCTGATTTCCGATTTGGTCTCCAGAGTGAAAGGTGCTAGTTGGTTTACCAAACTTGAGCTTGGGGGGCATATAATCTTATTCGCATTAAGCACGGTGACGAATGGAAGACGGCGTTTAATACCCCTGAGGGGCATTTTGAGTACCTAGTGATGCCTTTTGGGCTCACTAATGCCCCTTCTGTCTTCCAATGTTTCATGAACGATATTTTCCGGGATTTTGTGGATAAGTTTCTGATCGTTTATTTGGACGATATGTTGATTTTTTCCAATGTCTGGGATTCTCATGTGGAACATGTTCGGATGGTATTCCGGATTTTGAGAGAGAATGCTTTGTATGTTAAGGGATCAAAATGTCTGTTTGGCGTACAGAAGTTTTAGTTTTTGGGCTTCATTTTGTCTCCGTCCGCTATTGAGATAGACCCGGTGTTAGGGCTGGAGGAACGCACAAAATAAATATAAATAATAAATGCGTTTGCAGCCCGGGGTCCACCGTGCAGGCAGAGCCTGCTGCTAGTAGGATGGCGGAATGGCGAACTCTGTTACTTCACAGAGTCGCAACTATGGACACTGTGGCCCTATGTGGCTGTATAAACGAACTCTGTTACGCCACAGAGTCGCTAAGGTAGAAACGCAGAAATATGGACTGTGTCCTGTTAACTCCACAGGTATGCACAGACAACTGGTGTGCGGACAGCAGTCTGTAGCAACGCAATCAGCAATGCAATCAGACAATCTCCTCACCGGAGAAGTCGGTATTCTAGGGGCTTATTTCAGCTGAGCCCTAAACACGTGCATACAATCTCCTCACCGGAGGTGCCGGTATTCTAGGGGCTTATTTTAGCCGAGCCTTAGCACATGAGTGCAAGATCACCCTGGCGCAAAGCACATAATGTGATTGATACTAGCGCATGGCGGCACGACCATGCCACTCTTTTATAGTAGCAGCTACAGGACCAATAGGAAACTGCACCAGAACACAAGTGGTTTCAGGACCTTCCTGGCGGACCAATAGGAGCTGCTGCAGTACTTGAGCATGTGACCCCTGATCTCCAATGAGAGATCTTACTCTGGGCATGCTCAGAAGGGGAAAGCAAGGACTTTGTCCTAAAGACGTCTGCTCGCTGCTAACCAGTACTGGCTACAATAGCAGAGCCTGGAGGAGCAGCAGTAATCCTCTGCACAATGTTAGACTGGGCGAGACGCTGGGACCGACGTCTAAGCTGAGCAGAGACCACTGCGGCCAGAGACAGATGGGAGACCGCAGCAGGGACGGCTCGAGATTCCCCTTGTGCAGAAGCGGGAACTCGACCCCTAACATTGCGCCCCCTCCTAGGACCCCCCTTCTTTGGGCCTCGCTGCGTTCAAAGGCAGCGATGAGCTGCGGAGCGTGAATGTGCTCAGCAGGCTCCCAGGACCTATCCCCAGGCCCATAACCCCTCCAATCCACCAAATAAAATCTTTTGCCCCGTACCACCTTACACCCTACGATCGCGTTCAACTCATGGGCGTCCGTAGACTAACCCGATGTCCCGGCAGATGACTCGGAAAACCGGGACATGAGCACGGGCTTCAGGAGGGATACGTGAAAGGTGTCGGAGATACCCAGGCGTGGTGGAAGAGCCAAACGGTATGCCACAGGGTTAACCTGCTCGAGGACTTTGAAAGGACCCAGGTAGCGGGGTGCCAACTTAGTGGACTCAACTCGCAGCCTGATGTTACTCGCGGAGAGCCACACAAAGTCCCCAGGAGCAAATGTCGGAGCGGGGCGCCGATGTGCGTCGGCGGAGGACCTCATCCTCTCCTTGGACACCTGAATGGCATCCTGGGTACGGTCCCAAATATCCCGTGTTGTTATGTACCACCTAAATTAGTTCTCTGGTGTAACAAAGTCAAAACAGCAGCCACTGAAAAAACTGGAAAAAGCAAAAGTACAAACATCAGTGGCTGAACTAAACTGAGAGGGCAAAGCCCCCGGAGGGGACCCTGAAGGCCCCCACAGAAGTGCAGGACAAAATGCAAAAATCAAGCACAAAAACAAAAAGAAGAAAATGTCTTATCTGTTAGCAGGAGATGCAGACACGACACAGCAGGCTACAAAGGAAACAGGACTCAAGGATTGAGACCAGAACAATTGATCACCGGCAACCCTGATGGGAAGGCGACTCCCTTATATAAGACCAGTCAGTAACACCTGATTCCCACTCCTCACAATCTTCACTGGACAGTCCAGTACCGCTTGTAACCACCAGAGGGAGCCTCTGCTCAGAACTCATTTCAAGTCCATTCACAACAGTACCCCCCCCTTGAGGAGGGGTCACCGAACCCTCACTTGAGCAACCAGGTCGGTCAGGATGAGTTCTATGATACGCACGGATGAGTCTCCTAGCATGGATGTCCGAAGCAAACACCCAAGAATTGTCTTCCTGACCATAACCTCTCCACTTAACCAAATACTGGAGTTTCCGTCTAGAAAAACGAGAATTCAATATTTTCTCAACCACAAACTCCATATTGCCCTCAACCAGAACAGGGTCAGGAGGCAAAGCAGTAGGAACCACTGGCTCAACAAACCTCTTCAACAAGGACTTATGGAACACATTATGGATCTTAAATGTCCCTGGAAGAAGCAAACGAAAAGAAACAGGATTAAGAATCTCCATGATCTTATAAGGTCCAATGAACCTAGGCTTAAATTTAGGAGATGCCACTCTCATAGGAATATTTCTTGAGGACAACCAGACCAAGTCCCCCACTTTAAACCGAGGACCATCAGTCCTATGCCGGTTAGCAAACCGCTGGGCCCTCTCCTGAGAGAGGGACAACCTCTCCACTACCTGGTCCCAAATCTGTTGCATACGCTCCACAACAGAGTCAACACCTGGACAGACAGAAGCCTCCGTCTGTCCTGAAGAAAATCGAGGGTGAAACCCAGAATTACAGAAAAATGGAGACATCAAAGTGGCAGAGCTAGCCCTATTATTAAGAGCAAACTCAGCCAAAGGCAAAAAAGAGACCCAGTCATCCTGATCAGCAGACACAAAGCATCTTAGATAAGTCTCCAATGTCTGGTTTGTTCTCTCAGTTTGACCATTGGTCTGAGGATGAAACGCCGAGGAGAAAGACAATTGAACACCAAGTTTAGAACAAAAGGTCCTCCAAAATCTGGAAACAAACTGGACTCCTCTGTCAGACACAATGTTCTCAGGAATGCCGTGTAAACGAACCACGTGCTGAAGGAACAAAGGCACCAATTCAGAGGAGGAAGGCAACTTAGGCAATGGCACAAGATGTATCATCTTGGAAAACCTATCACAAATCACCCAGATGACGGTCATTCTCTGAGAAACAGGGAGGTCGGAAATGAAATCCATAGAGATATGGGTCCATGGTCTCTTGGGCACAGGCAATGGCATCAACAAACCACTAGAGCGAGAGCAAGGCTTGGAGCGAGAGCAAGTCCCGCAGGACTGCACAAATTCCCTGACATCACGAGACAAGGTAGGCCACCAAAAGGACCGACTAACCAAGTCTCTGGTACCAAAAATTCCGGGATGCCCAGCCAACGCGGAACAATGATTCTCAGACATCACACTCTTTTTCCACTGCTCCGGGACAAACAATTTTCCAACAGGGCAGCGCTCGGGCCTATCCTCCTGACACCCCTCCAGAGCAAGTCTCAAATTGGGTGAGATGGCGGAAAGAACTACACCCTCTTTCAAAATAACAGAAGGATCAGATAACTCAGGAGAGTCCGCAAGGAAACTCCTCGAGAGGGCATCCGCCTTAACATTCTTAGTGCCAGGAAGAAAGGAAACCACAAAATTAAAACGTGTGAAAAACAAGGCCCACCTGGCCTGTCTAGGATTGAGTCGCTTGGCAGATTCCAGATAGACCAGATTCTTATGGTCCGTAAGGACCACCACCTGATGTTTGGCTCCCTCCAGCCAATGTCTCCACTCTTCAAAAGCACACTTCATGGCCAGTAACTCCCGATTACCCACGTCATAATTACGTTCAGTAGGAGAAAATTTTCGAGAGAAAAAGGCACAAGGGTTACTTTTAGAGGTCTCTGGATCTTTTTGGGACAAAACAGCACCTGCCCCAATTTCAGAGGCATCAACCTCCACCTGAAATGGCAGAGAAACATCAGGCTGCCGTAGAACAGGAGCAGAAGGGAAACTCTGCTTAAGTTCCTGAAATGCAGAGACTGCCTCAGGAGGCCAATTCACCACATCAGAACCCTTTCTGGTCAAATCAGTCAATGGTTTAACAATAACCGAGAAATTACCAATACATTTACGATAAAAATTGGCAAAACCCAAAAATCTTTGAAGAGCCTTTAATGAAGTAGGTTGGACCCAATCACAGATGGCCTGAACCTTGACCGGGTCCATTTCAATAACAGATGGGGACAAAATGAATCCCAGAAATGAGATCCTCTGTACGCCAAAAAGACACTTTGATCCCTTCACGTACAGAGCATTCTCTCTCAAAATCTGGAATACAGTTCGAACATGTTTCACATGAGAGTCCCAGTCATTAGAAAAATCAAGATATCATCCAAATAAACAATGATAAATTTATCCACAAAATCCCTGAAAATGTCATTCATGAAGGACTGGAAGACAGAAGGAGCATTAGTGAGCCCAAAGGGCATCACAAGGTACTCAAAATGCCCTCAGGGGTATTGAATGCCGTCTTCCATTCATCCCCGTGCTTAATGCGAATAAGGTTATATGCCCCCCTGAGGTCAAGCTTGGTAAACCAAGTAGCGTTTTTCACACTGGAAAACAGGTCAGAAATCAAAAGTAACGGGTATTGATATTTTACAGTAATATTGTTCAAAAGACGATAATCAATACACGGCCTTAATGAACCATCCTTTTTGGCCACAAAGAAAAAAACGGCACCTAAGGGTGAAGAGGATGGTCTGATATGACCCTTCTCCAATGATTCCTTGATATAAGACCGCATAGCGTCATGTTCAGGTACAGACAAGTTAAAAAGGCGACCTTTAGGGAATTTACTTCCAGGCACTAATTCAATAGCGCAGTCATAGCTCCTATGGGGAGGCAAGGATGCAGATTTACTTTCGCTAAACACATCAGAAAAATCAATCAAAAAGTCAGGAACATCCTGAGCCTGGGGAGAGGCAGAAAAAACAGGAGTGTTGGTATTAACACATTGGCAGCCCCAACTGGTTACAGACACAGATTTCCAATCCAAAACAGGATTATGAGACTGCAACCAAGGGAAGCCCAGTACGATAATATCATGCAGATTATACAGAACCAAAAATTTACAGCACTCCTGATGATCAGGTTCAACCCTCATTATCACCTGAGTAGAGAACTGAGGTTTATTCTCAGCCAAAGGGGTAGAATCGATCCCCAGTAGGGGAATAGACTTCTGTAGGGGTATCAAGGGAAACCCACAACGTTTAGCAAAATCATAATCCATCAGGTTAATAGCTGCTCCAGAATCAACGAAAGCCTGAGCAGAAAATGAGGACAGAGAGCATATCAGAGTGACAGTTAATAAAAACTTAGTCTGAACACTACCCAAGACAACTGAGCGTGCAAAACGTCTTCCCCCCTTAGGACAGACTGAAATAGCATGAGAGGCATCAAAACAGTAGAAACATAACCCATTGCGCTTTCGAAACTCATGACGCTGTGCCCCAGACACCACTCTATCACACTGCATGGGTTCAGAAGCAGGTTCACAAGGCAACACCATTCCACGCATACTTCTCCGCTCACGCAAACGTCTGTCAATTTGAATCGCTAATGACATAGAATCATTGAGACCAGAGGGGACAGAGAATCCCACCATAATATCCTTTACATTATCTGACAGACCCTTCCGAAAAAGGGCCGCCAAAGCGTCGTCATTCCACTTGGTCAGGACTGCCCACCTACGGAATCTCTGACAGTATAACTCAGCGTCATCAAGACCCTGATTTAATGCCAACAAGGCTTTTTCAGCTTGATCAGTGACATTAGGCTCATCGTACAATAACCCCAAAGCCTGAAAAAATGCATCAACATCACTCAAAACAGGATCCCCAGGTGTCAGGGAAAAAAGCCCAATCCTGAGGATCGCCGCGCAGGAGAGAGATGACAATTTGAACCTGCTGCGCTGCGTTCCCTGAGGACTTAGATTTTAAGGCAAAAAATGTTGTGAATGGGTTTGAGATGAGTTCTGAGCAGAGGCTCCCTCTGGTGGTTACAAGCGGTACTAGTGAAGATTGTGAGGACTGGGAATCAGGTGTTACTGACTGGTCTTATATAAGGGAGTCATTTTCCCATCAGGGTTGCCGGTGATCAATTGTTCTGGTCTGAATCCTTCATTCCAGTTTGACTTGTAGCCTGCTGTGTCGTGTCTGCATCTCCTGCTAACAGATAAGAATTTTTCTTCTTTTGTTTTGTTGCTATATTTTTGCATTTTGTACTGCACTTCTTTGGGGGCCTTCAGGGTCCCTCCGGGGGCTTCTGCCTTCTCAGTTTAGTTCAGCCACTGAGTTTTGTTCTTTTGCTTTTTCCAGTTTTTTCAGTGGCTGCTGTTTTGATTTTGTTACACCAGAGAGCTAATTTAGGTGGTAGAGGTCGTGTGATCTCAGGTGATTTTGAAATTAGTAGAGTTGGTGTTTTTCAGGGTTTTCTGGGATTGCAGTAAGTACCCTTCCTATCCTTTTCTATTTAGATAGTTTGGGCCCCAGTGTTTGCTCATTCTATTTTCTTTCTGTGTCAGTATTTCCTCTTGTCTAACCGCCATTACATGTTTGGGGGCTTTCTATTATCTTTGGGGTTCTGCTCCGGGGCAGATAGCTTTCCTATTTCTATCTTTAGGTGTAGTTAGTTTCTCAGGCTGTGACGAGGCGTCTAGGACCAACGTAGGAACGCTCCACGGCTGCCTCTAGTTGTGGTGGTTAGTCAGGGTACTGCAATCCCATAGATTCCAACTGCTCTGGTGTATTGCTTTTTTTTACCTGCACTCCTCAGCTACCGAAACATAACAGTATCACCGGCCCTAAAAATTGAAAATTGTATGGTACTCACAGAAGGGAAAAAATATTGTGATAGAAAAAAGGTTGTCAGAGTTGTCAGAGATATTTTTCTGTTTGTTGCATTTTTTTTTTTTTTCCCTCTGTATCTCTGGGTGCTGGGGAGGATCTTTTCTCCCAATGGAGTTTGCACAGTTGTCTGGCCGTGTGGATCAGCTT
Organism: Oophaga sylvatica; assembly: GCA_033576555.1. Taxonomy (NCBI): domain Eukaryota; kingdom Metazoa; phylum Chordata; class Amphibia; order Anura; family Dendrobatidae; genus Oophaga; species Oophaga sylvatica. The sequence continues at coordinate 2,807 of JARQOD010006488.1, read as the reverse complement.
GCCACTGAGGTGCGGAGTATTGCTATCTATCTTGCTGGGTTGCCTGTTGTGGAACCTAGGATCCCATGCCAGATTTGTTTTTAGGGGATCGAGCTAAGTTTCAGAATTTCAAAAATAATTGTAAATTGTTTTTTGCCTTAAAATCTAAGTCCTCAGGAAACGCAGCGCAGCAGGTTCAAATTATCATCTCTCTCCTGCGCGGCGATCCTCAGGATTAGGCTTTTTCCCTGATACCTGGGGATCCTGTTTTGAGTGATGTTGATGCGTTTTTTCAGGCTTTGGGGTTATTGTACGATGAGCCTAATGTCACTGATCAAGCTGAAAAAGCCTTGTTGGCATTAAATCAGGGGCTTGATGACGCCGAGTTATACTGTCAGAGATTCCGTAGGTGGGCAGTCCTGACCAAATGGAATGACGACGCTTTGGCGGCCCTTTTCCGGAAGGGTCTGTCGGATAATGTAAAGGATGTTATGGTGGTATTCCCAGTCCCCTCTGGTCTCAATGATTCTATGTCATTAGCGATTCAAATTGACAGACGTTTGCGTGAGCGGAGAAGTATGCGTGGAATGGTGTTGCCTTGTGAACCAGCTTCTGAACCCATGCAGTGTGATGGAGTGGTGTCTGGGGCACAGCGTCATGAGTTTCGAAAGCGCAATGGGTTATGTTTCTACTGTGGTGATGCCTCTCATGCTATTTCATTCTGCCCTAAGCAGGGAAGACGTTTTGCACGCTCAGTTGTCTTGGGTAGTGTTCAGACTAAGTTTTTATTAACTGTCACTCTGATATGCTCTCTGTCCTCATTTTCTGCTCAGGCTTTCGTTGATTCTGGAGCAGCTATTAACCTGATGGATTATGATTTTGCTAAACGTTGTGGGTTTCCCTTGATACCCCTACAGAAGTCTATTCCCTGCTGGGGATCGATTCTACCCCTTTAGCTGAGAATAAACCCCAGTTTTCTACTCAGGTGATAATGAGGGTTGAACCTGATCACCAGGAGTGCTGCAAATTTTTGGTTCTATATAATCTGCATGACATTATCGTGCTGGGTTTCCCTTGGTTACAGTCTCATAATAATGTTTTGAATTGGAAATCTGTGTCTGTAACCAGTTGGGGCTGCCAATGTGTTAATACCAACACTCCTGTTTTTTCTGCCTCCCCCCAAACTCAGGATGTTCCTGACTTTTTGTTTGATTTTTCTGATGTGTTTAGCGAAAGTAAATCTGCATCCTTGCCTCCCCATAGGAGCTATGACTGCGCTATTGAATTAGTGCCGGGTAGTAAATTCCCTAAAGGTCGCCTTTTTAACTTGTCTGTACCTGAACATGACGCTATGCGGTCTTATATCAAGGAATCATTGGAGAAGGGTCATATCAGACCATCCTCTTCACCCTTAGGTGCCGGTTTTTTCTTTGTGGCCAAAAAAGATGGTTCATTAAGGCCGTGTATTGATTATCGTCTCTTGAGCAATATTACTGTGAAATATCAATACCCGTTACCCTTGATTTCTGACCTGTTTTCCAGGGTGAAAAACGCTACTTGGTTTACCAAGCTTGACATCAGGGGGGCGTATAACCTTATTCGCATTAAGCACGGGGATGAATGGAAGACGGCATTCAATACGCCTGAAGGGCATTTTGAGTACCTAGTGATGCCCTTTGGGCTCACTAATGCCCCTTCCATCTTCCAGTCCTTCATGAATGACATTTTCAGGGATTTTGGGGACAAATGTCTGATTGTTTATTTGGATGATATCTTGATTTTTTCTAATGACTGGGACTCTCATGTGAAACATGTTCGGACTGTGTTCCAGATTTTGAGGGATAATGCTCTGTATGTGAAGGGATCAAAGTGTCTTTTTGGCGTACAGAAGATCTCATTTCTGGGATTCATTTTGTCCCCATCTGTTATTGAAATGGACCCGGTCAAGGTTCAGGCCATCTGTGATTGGGTCCAACCTACTTCATTAAAGGCTCTTCAGAGATTTTTGGGTTTTGCCAATTTTTATCGTAAATTTATTGGTAATTTCTCGGTTATTGTTAAACCATTAACTGATTTGACCAGAAAGGGTTCTGATGTGGTGAATTGGCCTCCTGAGGCAGTCTCTGCATTTCAGGAACTTAAGCAGAGATTCACTTCTGCTCCTGTTCTACGGCAGCCTGATGTTTCTCTGCCATTTCAGGTGGAGGTTGATGCCTCTGAAATTGGGGCAGGTGCCGTTTTGTCCCAAAAAGATCCAGAGACCTCTAAAAGTAACCCTTGTGCCTTTTTCTCTCGAAAATTTTCTCCTACTGAACGTAATTATGACGTGGGTAATCGGGAGTTATTGGCCATGAAGTGGGCTTTTGAAGAGTGGAGACATTGGCTGGAGGGAGCCAAACATCAGGTGGTGGTCCTTACGGACCATAAGAATCTGGTCTATCTGGAATCTGCCAAGCGACTCAATCCTAGACAGGCCAGGTGGGCCTTGTTTTTCACACGTTTTAATTTTGTGGTTTCCTTTCTTCCTGGCACTAAGAATGTTAAGGCGGATGCCCTCTCGAGGAGTTTCCTTGCGGACTCTCCTGAGTTATCTGATCCTTCTGTTATTTTGAAAGAGGGTGTAGTTCTTTCCGCCATCTCGCCCAATTTGAGACTTGCTCTGGAGGGGTGTCAGGAGGATAGGCCCGAGCGCTGCCCTGTTGGAAAATTGTTTGTCCGGACCAATGGAAGAAGAGTGTGATGTCTGAGATTCATTGTTCCGCATTGGCTGGGCATCCCAGAATTTTTGGTACCAGAGACTTGGTTAGTCGGTCCTTTTGGTGGCCTAC